>JAQIXP010000432.1:0-26363 GCA_034700285.1 Proteroiulus fuscus
TGATAGATATTGTCAAATGCAATCGCAATTTCCATTTTAATTATAATTTTTCACGCTCTTTTTATTAAAACCAACTTAATTGTTTTTGTTTTAAAGTGAGACTGTCCCTTTAATACATGATCCAGAATTTGCTGAAACTGATATACTTGAAATTATATAACGTTTATAACAGAAAAGCAGTTACAACAAAGCAAACCTTATACACTAAAAGTAAACCTTACAACAAAAACGGTGTTTACAATAAACTAAGCTGTAAAAAAACAAAGCTTGCAACAAATAGACTAAGAATGCATTAAAATACCGGTATACAAGCTTCTGACAAAAACAAAGTTTTCAGCAAAACCGGAGTCTGGGCGCATTCAGTGCTCCTACGATTAAGCCAGGTTCCCACTAAAACATTTTCGACGTCTGAAGTGATTGTATAGGGCTTGTGCAGTTTGGAAGTTGGCAGATTTAAGAAAAACGCTGTAGTGGGACTTTGGCATAATACTTCAACGTGTTTAGCAGTGCATGTAGGCAAAAAGTATATATATCTATAGGAGCGGACCCTAATTTAATATTTTAAAAACTATATACCGTATACATAACTTCTTACAGTCTAGACCGATTTAGATTTTTATTGTAGATTCAGACTTATCACATCGAATTGTATATATAGGCGTGAGGTTTTCTATGTTTCTTGAGTATTTTTGTGACCTAACCATGCAAATTTTTTTTATTATTTGAAAAAAATGATGGCAAAGTTTTTCCAAATAGAAAAATTCTGCCTGATTATGCATCCACCTTTTCTTTTCTTTATGATGATGAATTCTTTTATTTTACTAAATCTTAAAAAGAAATTGCAACAACCTTCTACATTGCTTATATAGCCTACGTATTCAAAGTTTTCGTATAAAATTGCATGTATTGAGTTTTTTTATGTTTTATTTTTAATGCATATTCAATGCAATGAGGATGGTTCGTGTGCTTCTTCTGCCTTTTCTCTACATGTGGTGTAATTCATATTCTTGAGTTTGTTTTGTGTATCCTTATGACTTGTATTATTACAGAATTATACTTCCCATCTCTCATTGTTTAAAAAGTAGGACAAGAGAGTTTGTTTTAAAATTGGTTTTTTTGCAAACTGCGAAAAAAATTGTCGGCATCTTGGATACAAATATACTATTTCGTAATGCAATTCATGGCATTTGCTCTGTTCGATTTTTTTTCAAAGAATACTATATAGCAAGCAATACCACCACATATGCCTGCCGTGTTTAAAACTCAAAACATCATTGCGTGTGATAATTTACCCATGTTATTATACTTTAAAAATTGTTTACGAGAAATTTACTATCAAAATAAAAAAGTTTGATGCTGGGTTGTCAAGGTGAAGGTAAATTATATGGTCTGATCACTCCACTTAAGGAAATTTTAAATGAAAAAAAAATAAACAAAAAGTACCAATTGAATGGGAAAAAAGGACTATAAATTCTGCTTAAATTCTTTCTGGATATCTGACCTAGTGTCCAGAAAATGTGAAAATTTCTTGTACTCATAACATATGCAGCTTAATTGGGAAAACTTGGGTATTTGATTGAAATTGTTGAGGACATTTTTAGGAAAAAACGTTCAAAATAGTCTAGGGTTTTCTGCTTCCTGAAATAGATCTTCTCATGTTTTTGAATGCCTCGCTAAATTGTTTTTCATGTGGCTTGTTTAGTGGCATCATCCGTAATTTCATACATGTTGGATCCCATGTTTCATTTAGGCAATATTTTCATAAAGGAAATGTGCCGTTGCAGTCGCTGTATTTAATTTCGTTTGATGTGTAGTAGGCCTACTTATGCATGTCCTAAAAATTATTTACAATGTTCCATGTGGCATGGAACCTTAGCTGAAATTGTTTGTTATTGTAAGTTAGTCTGGTGATAATCATTGGAAAGTTTATGTAAGAAAACTCATTTTTGGCTCTAAACCTGGATTTTAAAGTTTTTACATATTGTACCATAAGTGTGTGGGTGTGCCCTATCTGACCTTACCTTTAAATGGAACTCATTTGGCAAATTGAAGGTATAAACTGTGGCATTAATTCCATTTAGGACAAGATTATGATTGCTTTATTAATGCTGAAATTTAGCCTGCATTTTAAAAATGTTGTTCCAGTTTGTGGTGCTGCGCAGTTGATGCAAATTTTTATTAAACTTAAAAAGGGGGAGATCAACCATGTTCTGTCAAGTTATTTAATAACAAAAATATTTTCTAAACATCAATTGGGTAACAAAATAAATATATTATTGCATTATGAGCACATGCTGCCTTATGACGTTAATCATCACCTGGATCGTCCCGAGAGCCGAGGCTTCCTGAGGTGCTTCGTGGGGTCCAAACCCATCCGGTGAGCGATAACGTCATCAGGCAGCATGTGCTCATAATGCAATACTTCACGTGCCTTTCAGTCTGATTGTTCCCTATCAAATTATGTTCAAATGCATGATTGAAGGCGCTGCCTTATGACGTCTTTTGCAGCTCCACAGCAAGCGCCATTTTGTGTATTCACTTTATTATTTTATTAAATAACTAGACTGAATACGTTTGGGAAATTTAGGGTATAATGCATTTTTTAGTGTTCCTTCCCTATAAAAAAGGCAGTATTTTCCATTCTTCAACATGGTCTTTTGGCACTATTTCATTAAAATGCAGCCCACAGTTGCTTTTTTTATCTATTTAAATTGATGAATTAATGAGATTACATTCTTTAATGTTTTTTACGTTGTCATAATAAATCACTAGGCCTAGTGTTGACAATTGATTGACAGTAAACAACTTTTTTCAGTTCATATCCCGTTTAAGAAGTAGCTAAACCCTTTTAAGTTGGCCCCAAACATTTTTTTGACAAATTTTCAACCGTGCATGCATGGGTGAGAGCTAATACTTCTATATTTTATGCATTTACCTGAGATATTGTTTCGTTATACATTATTATTGTAGGCCTTCATTATAATTAGAGCTGACTAAATTGAAATTTGCATTGTTTTCTCAACTTTCGTTTCTCTATTTTATTGCAGTTCAATTTTGTGGGAAGGATTTTAGGCCCTCGTGGTATGACAGCAAAACAGCTAGAACAAGAAACTGGATGTAAAATTATGGTTCGTGGACGTGGATCTATGAGGGATAAGAAGAAGGTAAGGCTGGCTTTGATTTCTCTACGTAATTATACCCAACTAACCAAATTAACTTCCTGAATATTCAGCAATATAACATTAATTAATCCGCATTGGAATTATGGATGAAGGTTTAGAGGTTTGCATTTTAGTGACTCATTTTAGTGACATTTTAGTGCAATTGTCAATCAATTGCCCGATAGTATTTGCAAGTTGAGGTTGTCCAAAACAAACTTAGATGTGGCTTCTTGTGGAAACTTGCCCGAGAGGTACCTCTTGTGTAAGTTGCAGCGAGAAGCACATCCGTGTGAATTTGCATTAAATATATAATTACTCTGGTACTGCGGGAGTTGTACCTTAAATGTATAATAAGCTGCATATAAAACAATTTAAGTGTCAATGAATGCATTTTTGCATCTGCCAATTGATGTCTTATGTGTTTCTGCCTATAGTGCAAAATTTAATCATTTTATTTCTAAGGGTGACTTAATAAGCAGCTTGGTAGCAAGTTAGTATGCCCTAGTTGACTTTACAAATTAAATCTGGAGTCATTGTAGCACATTTCAGTGTATTTTTTTTTTCCTCCCAAACAATTGCAAAATTTTTTTATAAGTTTTGGAAACGCCTCTTGTTATCTTAAGGCCTACGAGTAATTTTTTTTCTTCCTTCTAAAAATTGCACCTGTAGCTACGTCATATTTCTTACTGTTTTTTGTTGGTAATAGTCGTTCCTATATTTTTTTGTTTGGAAACCTCTCTATATAATGTGTGCTGAAATGGCACCTTTTGTATTTTCACGCCAGTCTATAAGAGCCTGCAAATTTGTACTCAGAAAAGTGATGGGTTTTCATTCATTGTCGACTATAATTACGCTTCACTAATACCTGTTCTTTTTGCATGCTTACCTTGGAATCTGCTTACTCTCTCTAATAATTCAGCAGCCGTAGGTGTAAGTACCGAGATAGCATCTATCAAGTGCATCATTAATACCCCTAGCTTTTACTTTCTTTTCTACTGGAAGAACAAATTAACGTGCCAGGATTTTTCATTGTTTTTTCATTTGTTCATTTGGGGTAACTGGGCTGTTTTTTTAATGGGAAATGTCTGAATTTACATTCAAGGTTTATACAAATTTTAGAGGCACTTTTCTCAAGTTTTAATTTTAGTACCTAGTAGCGTACTGTTTGTTTACCACTCATTATCAACATCATTTCCTGGTATATTTTAAGTCTTACATTCCAAACCTGACAGATTCGCAGGGTAGTCTAATCAAGTAACCTTACAATTACATACTAAATGGATAATTATATAGTTTGTTTTTATTACATGCACCTGTGCACCCTCTCATTATTATGCGCATTCTTATATTACAGACTTTCTTATAAATAAAAAATATTGCTTTTGCTAGTTACATGCTCATTAATAAAATTGCGCGTTGTACACAATATTATTTAACGGCCTGGGTTATCTTTATTTCTATCAATTCCACATGCATATGTATCATAGTCGCTAATAATGTAGAAATACTAGTAGGAAGTAGTACATTAGTACTAAATAACACCTAACCTCAGTAGATGAAAAATAATATACCCTGGGTGATAAGACTTCATGGTTATTGATACGAATGCTAATCATTTTAAATAAGTTTAACATTTCCATTATATACCTGTGTTATGCACATCTAGGAAGAGCAGAATCGAGGCAAACCAAATTGGGAACACCTCAATGATGAATTACACGTACTTATCACAGTAGAAGATTCTGCAAACCGAGCAGACATGAAGCTGCAAAGAGCTGTCGAGGAAATTAAGAAGTTATTGGTGCCCGCAGTAAGTGATTATGTGGTGTTTACTCGCATCCATACTAATAGAGTTTTCTCCAATTTTTTTATTTTCTTGGAAACCATGTATCAAATCGTGAAATTAATCAATCATTAATATTCAAGGTTTCCCAATTAATGCAGAAAATCAATGTCGCATTGAGATTGTTAAGGCGGAGCCAATAGTGGAAATATTTGTTATTATAATTCACATTTTTTTTCCCCTCGAAAGAGTTAATTGTGGCATGTTTGGCAAGGTTGTTTGTACTTTTTTTTTCGTCGAAGTTCTGCCACTTCAATATTTTTTGGCTGGAGATACGAAAACTTGATTTGTCAGACTGTTGAACTAAACTTAATTGCTTATTTTGGCAGGCTGATGGTAATCCTCAGCAAAAAAAAAACAACGGAAAATTATCCCTGAACCAAATTAATTACCCTCAATTTTTTAAAATTTGTTTTGTAATGCCGGCACATTATTCGACAATTAATTGACTCTTAGCTCGGGTACATGAAATACAGTTTTTGTTCTTAAACTTGAACTAAGGTGGCCTCGTATTTTTGATTTAGCAGGGATAAAATTACCAAACCCTAAACATTTTTAAAGCTGTACTACTGTGTTTAAGCTTGTATTGTTTTTTTTTTCCAGGCTGATGGTGAGGATGAGCTTAAGAAACGACAGCTTATGGAATTGGCCATTATCAATGGCACTTATAGAGATAGTAGTGCGAAACTTTCCGCACGTAAGTTTAAATATTTTTTTATATACATTAGTATCAATTTTATAGTAGCTTGGATTAAGGTACAAACATGATGATGACCTGCCTTTAGGCTATAGTCTGTGTGAGATAAGACTATAATAAAGTGTTTCTGTATAAAAATAAGTTTGCATTAGTCAGTGCCATATTTAGATATTTAAGGCTTAATTCTAGTCCGAATTACAGAGTTGGTCGAATTAAAATAGGTGAAAAGAAAGTCAATTGATAAGGGCTTTCAATAAATGACGTCACTCAAGACATATTTTTAATGCTCCCTCCCACCTCCGTCACATTTCTTCACAAAATTGAGCCCTCCCCAAACATAACGTACCAAAGCTAAATCCCCCTACTCCCCCGCCCAATTCATTATCATTTCACAAATCTTGGACGATTTAGTTTCTCTTAACAATTTTTTGCTAATTTCTTTCTTAATTTTAGAGTAATTTATATGTTGAAGTACAGAAATATTTCTCTCTGTTCCCGCGCTAACTTGGGAATTAAACCCAGGTCTACTGAATGCTGCGTGAGAGTGCTAATCTTTCGGCTTCCTTTGCATTATTAATTAAACTTAATCATTTGCATTTTTTAAACATCTATTTTCAAGTTTTAAGTAAAAAATTAAAAATCACTAACTTGGAAAACTTACACTAAATATTAATCTTAATAATAATGAACAGCATGTTTTTTGTTTAGGAAAATTTGTATGGTCAGGGCAAAAAGGAAGAATTTTGTTTTCAAACATTTTTGGGAACCCTGTATGTGTTGTTGTACATTTTTAATTCTCTTCTTTTTTTAGAAACTGCTCGGTTGGTGGCGCAACCCATGAGCTTGTCCTCGCCACTCCGCTCGCCAACCGCATCACTCGGGCCACCTTTAATTCTGTCCCCTCGCATTCCCAGTCAGTTGAGTAACGGCATGGGTCCTCCACCGCTCATCGCCCCTGGCGAGGCCGGCCTGCTGTACGCTCCGTATGCCGATTACCACCAGTACGCCACCCTGTCTCCTGCACTACTGGCGGAGTATCCAGGCATCGACCACAGCGGAGCTGGTGGGTTATTTGCACGATAAGTATGACGAAGGCGCCGTTCCTCCCAACTGCCCACTAGCTACCTACTTATTTGTACCTACTATTTAGCTACCTACTACAACAAAATATCATCACAAACACACCTCTACAGACTGTAGAAGAGAGCCCAAAATATGCAGTGCAGAAAAAAGATGACCACCTACGACACCATTTTTTCACCTTCGTGGCTTTTGATGTGCAGTGACTCGCACAACGCCATTTTTCCCTTTCTGGGGATAAAAAAAGCGAAATTGGGGTGGGGGCTTTGTCGAGAAAACGTCTCAGTTTCAACTTTCTTTTTTTTTTGGCTGCAAGTTGAAAGTTAAAAGAGTATCTTTACTGTTAAGGTTTCGTTAAAAGTTTGTTTCTCCCCATTGTTATTGTTGTTAATGTTATTGTTAATGCGGTTAGTTTATGGCAGCCCGAATTTTTTGACGTTTTTTTTTTTTTTTTTGTAAGTCCGACCTTTTTTCATGCGATCCCCCAGCTTTTTCTGGCAGCCCCTTGCTAGCAGCTTCTTTCCAATCATGGCTGAAATTAAAAGAAAATGGTCTCTCAGTCTCTCTTTACCCCCATCCCTCCTATCGTTGTTAACTTTTTTTTACTCTAGTGTATAACAGTAATCAAATAAGTAACATCTAACACCGTGGTCATCTGTATCTGCTTCGAGTAGCTCTAGTCTGTTCAAATTGTTATTATTGAGCTCCCCTTTACCCGTTCCAACCTCTTCACAACACACTGCTCTCAATTAACGAAACACGCTATCTTTTCCCTCTTTGATAACAATTAATCTCTTCAAACTTTCAAATCTAAACTTCTAATTTTTGTACTTTTATTTTTTGTCCCCGCACTTATTAACGTTTAAAATTCTTTCTTTTAGAATGTAACATCATGCGTCTTTCCCCTTGCCTTGCCAATTACTCCTACTACGACTGCACTGGATTCCTCCACCCATCCCCCAAAAATAAATGAAATATATATATATATATATTCTCCCTTTGGAGAGATTTAAAGATGTGTACATTCCGAAGTTTAAGAGCATTACAAATATATAAATATATATATAATATAAATATGAGCTTATATATATATTTTTGTCCTTTTTTATTTGAAAGTTTTTTGTTCCATAGGGCATTTTTTTGTTATTATTTAGTAATTTTGTTTGTAGTTCTTTACTTCTCGTCTTCCCCTTTTCATTTCTTTCTCTTTCATCATTTTCACCCGTTTCTTTATCCCCTTTTCATAGTTTTCTACCTCTGTTCCTTAGCATTCAATTAGTGGTCTTCTGCCCTTGTTATTGCTCTTGCTTTCCAATAAGAATGTACTAGCTATATTCATAGATCCAAGTTATTAACAGATTAGAGCAGCTCATTTGGTTACAGGTTCGATTTAAGAAAACTATGGCAGAATATTTCCTTAGCAGGCAGTGACACCCTTTAAAGTGCAGGCACTTTTTAAAGAAAATACAGAAAACAATCCAAAGGGCTTGTTATGCAGTTTTTTATTTTGCATAGCTTCGTTATTTGTTAATCAAAATGGCTGAGTTAGTATTTATTGGAGTATTAAGCTGGTGCAGAAAGGTTAAGAGGAAAAATAGTTGGAGGAAAATGGAAGAATGCGAGCGTTGTTATAAAATAAAAATATTGCGAGGCTTTATTATATAAATATATTTATAGATTCATTTAAGAAACAGAATTGTACTGTCAATCATATTTTTTATATATAAATTTAAGCAGGACATTTCTGGTCCCTAGTAGGGTTATACTTGATTGTGTGATGCCATTTATATTCGTCAGTTTGTTAAAGTTACAGATAGCTTAGGAACGTAGTTTTAGCAATCTTAAATAGGTGTGGGTGGAGCCCAGTTTGAATATTCAAATGGCTCGTATTGCCCGTGACATTTTTTCACGTTTGAATATAATTGGGTAGCAGTTTTGACGTATCGATGGTTAGGTTGTGGTTAGTTTTTTTTTTTTTTTGCGTATACCTCCGGGAAATTTTGCAATTTCGTTATCAGTAGTCTTCCCTTCCCCCCAAAGTTGTTAAAAATCCATTTAGTTGGGATAGATTCGATAGCTCAAAAGGTTTTTCCTTATGTTCGAAGCAGGTTTTAATTTAGATGTGTTAAATTATTTGTAACTGTTTGATCGGGACCAATTTTTTTAACTATTTAAATAAGTTTGAGCATCTTAGTTAGTACTTTTTTCCATGCAAGGTTTCCATTTTGCGATGTTATTGTAAACCTTAATATTAAATGAACAAAGAAAAATTATTTTTTTTAAAGATAAAAACGAATTTTGTGATGAAAAAAGTGATCTCGTTAAAACAATTTCTCTCGAACTTGATCTCTAAAAATTGATAAGACAAACTGGAAATCTACATGTACATTTGCCGAAGGTTAACGTTAGGTGCACAATTCCATTGGACTGTGATTCTATATTAGCAGCCAATAGAAATTTTTAGTTAAAAATTAGTAAATATTATCCCCCTGAATGCCTTTTTCTAACAAAACTTCATTTTCTTCCGCTTGCCAATACTTCTCAGCATTTAACCTTTATATTCGTTTACATAATTATTATTGACACTGGTAATACACTCACTCGTCCCGGCCTCCCCAACCTCCCACCTTTTTTACCTACTTATTTTTCAGTCTCATTTTATACTAGTTATTTGTGTTTGCATATAGGTGACTGCTCTATATACTTTACGGGTGGATTACAGGGTGATTATTTCCTTAGTATATACCATGTTTATTTTCTCCCCCCTTATGTCTTTGCACTGACGTGTTTGTTTTGCCAAAAGCTTCTGCACAAAAATTAGGCAAAATTCATGTACTGCGTGCTTTAAGCTGGCTTTAATCCTTTTAAGGGGAATTTTCCATTAACTTTTTGAATCCATCGATGAAGCCTTCATCACCGATGTTGTTAAACATAAGTTTTTGCTTTTAATTAAAGATTAGACAAAATTATTTTTGCAGAAATAAAAAAGTACAGTACACCTTAACTGCATTAATTTGGCATTAAAACAGATAAGGTGCAAATATTTGATTGTGCACAATGTTTGTCCCCGCCTGCCCATTCACCTTTAGGCTCTAGACCCACTTCTTTTTTTCTCTTTTATTTGGCTTTGCCAATTTGTATTAATGTTGTTTTGGGGCTATACTAACTAACCATCCTCCATGTCTTGTCACCCACAAATGTAGGTACCTTTGCCAAGCAAAGAAGACATTTGGGCTTAAGAGAGCACCCTTATTCGAGGGCTGGTTCTCTCTCGTAGATTCGAATTCAGGTTAGTTGCGCTGCTTCTTATTGTCTTTTTCTCCGTGCATTTTCTATGAAACGTATGCACCAGTGCATCGAGCGCATTCTTAAGCCGAACGTCTCTTTTGAGTTGCCCCCCCTCTTATTTATTTTCTTCCAACGTTTTATCGCCGTGTCTCATTGCGCTTCAATGAGAACTTGAACATTCCTGAACCAAATGAAAAAACGTAATCCGCCATTTCTAGCCATTGATTCCAGTTTTTGTGAAGTAATTTTCACTTCATTCAAACTCCCCCCCCCCCTCGCCCCCACGTTGAGGGACCGTTGCAATATCTACGAGAGATTGCGAACGCAGAAACCAAAATGTTCGTTTTCAGCCAACCCTCACTTATAAGCTTTAATATATTATTAAATGGCTCAAATGTTTGGGGACGATCTATAGGTTACCTCTTTATTTAGCAGAAGTCCATGTTTTCTTGTATACTGTACATATTAAACTGTTAAGTAAGGGTTGTCTGCAAATCTTGGCAGGGGCATCTCTAAACTAATATTTAAATGTCTTTTGTCCAGTAATTCGTTATTCCAATGCTTTCCCCTCTTTTTGTGCCAGGTTTTTTTAAAGTTATTTTAATAGGAAGATTTTCTATGCAAAATATATATTGAGACCAAGTTTAAATCTCGATACATCTATAGATTGCCCATTTTTTATACCAAACAATAATTAATCTTTATAAAAAATATATATTATCTATGTATATTTGTGTGTTTCCGAGAGTGTTTGTGCGAATGTGCCGAGTGAATGGAAGTGACCGAGAGACAGATATAAATTATATTAAATGATGAGGGGGAACTTTGATAAGGTAACTTTAAAGCTTATGCCAATTCCCTTGAATCCATAAATTTTTTTTCCTCATCAAATTAAAACTCACTCATGTTGAAACTTTTTTGTTTCCATAAAAACATAATTTGCTCAAATCCCGCAAGTACCGCTTAAAAGTTGTCGTTTTATTAAATTGTTTCGAATGTAATGTCGAGTCTTATGCTGAAACCCCTTTATTGGTTTTGGCTGTTGTATCTGTGGACAAACTTTGAAAAGAAAAAGCGAAAAAGAAAAAAAAAATATGTGCCTACCAGTTTTATTTTTCTGGTTTAGGCTATTTTTGTATGTATATAGTTTGGTAATTCATGCTCGTCTTTTGGAATAAAGAAAATCTTGTATAAAAACTTGGTATTTTACGAATTCACTAGTTAGCTCTCGTAAACTATGCATTTCATTGAATTGTTTAATCACTGGACAATTCCGATCGTTACGATAATTTTATTCGCATCTTTTCAGTCAACATTAATTTTATGATTTATTATAACAAATCTGTTGGGGGCACTTTTCAGAAAATATAAATAAGCCTACCCTTTATATAATTATCACTCAATTTCTTTTTTTTTTTACTAATTAAATGATAGCAATTTAGATGGCTGTTTTAGTACTAACTTTTAATTGACGAATGCTTAACATAAAAATTAACAGTCGTGGCACCCTTTTTCTCTTTATACTTTTGTGCCACATAATTTATTCGCTGTCATTCTGGGCCTTAGTCCCATTGAAAATGAATTGGGATGAATGAAATGTGAAAATACTTTCCACATTTCCTACCCCCCTCGATCATGTCGTGCTTTTGCTTCACAAAAACCTGGACCAAATGACAGTGGCCATTGAATGAATTTGCCTCCTTTTAATATTTTTAACTTTTTATGTTGGTGTAGGGAATTCTCTTCTTCGGTACATGACTGTTAATTCCGATCGAAATGGACTAAATAATTAATATCACCCCCCTGCTGCTGCATACTGAATAATAATAATCATTCACATAGAAAATAAAAATGCTATTTTCCTAATATTTCTTTTTTATCGTTGATAATATTGACACTAACTAACCTTCGTATTTTTCTTTTTTTCTCTATTGACACGTGGTAACCCCCTTTAGCCAACGGCTGGCAACTAACCTATCCTGTGTCTCGTTTTGAACGTTCGCACGTGCTACCACCCTTGCACGGGCTCGTGGATAAAGCTGCACACATACACACAGTTACCGTGGTCTTACGAAGATAATCAACTAACCAAGTGCCCTTCCAAACCGAGCATTCTCCCGCAACAACCATTCAGACAAATCACCGATTCTCTGACCAATTGGGGTTCGTAACCAAACTACCAGCTCTTTTATTTGTGCGTGCTTATATTCCCGGAAAGACGAAACCGGCAGATCGAAAACTAATCGTTTTTCTCGTTCTTCAACCAGTTTGAGGCTTACTGACCCGTTCATGCCACTTTCCTTTTTTTGGCTTTATAATCACTCCTTTTTTACATAAGCTTTGTTTTCATCTTGCCATTCGAGCTTGTTGCTCGATAACTCTGGTGCCAACCTTCTGCCACGTATCTTAGTCCCAGATTTCTTTCGTCAGCCTTCTTTTTAAAGTTTCTGTTGCATCCATAACGAGAAGACACCGGGGCATTTTAGCCGATGTGCCACAAAATAGCTGTGATAGGTTTGTTGTTGTTTTTTTTCTTCTGTTTTTTGTTAGCCTGCCCACAAACTTTGCATGGGCCGGCACCTCTGAATATGTTTTATAGCAGTTGTCTTGTCACGCAATATCTTGAAGTACCTCTACAAATCTTGATAAAGTATGGAGATAGTTTTTTTTTGCTATCTGAGTGACAAAGTTGTTCACTCGGTCAACGCGTCAGGAAGAAGTTCTAAGAAGAAATATCACGGTCGAAGAGTTGCCATCTTTTAGTCTGTGAGGAGAAATCCAGTCATCGAAATATCTTGTGTTTGAATTTCTCGCAATTACGTTTGCCCAGTGTTTGTAAGCGTACTAGCGAACTCGCTAATGGTGTGATTATTGTTTTCGGGAATTATGCTCGTAAGAGGCTTAGTTCCCATTGGGACCTAGCTCTAGTAAGAAGCTTGCGAGCAGAAGTTAAAATATTTTTGGATATGAGCAGTTTTATTTCTGCATTACCTGTTTAAACACGGGAACTAATTGTAATTCAGTTTGGGATAATATTGCGATGAATATGAGAAAAATTAGCTGGAAACACTTCTTAACTGTAACGAGCATGAGTTTTTTTGCAATGTGACAGAATTGCTAGGGGGTTTTTTTGGCTTCATATTTTCATATTTATTTGTTCAGCTCGTTGAATATCGCATCGATCAAAATGTAAATTTTAAAAGTTTCTGAATTGTGGACTTTCTGGGCAAAATCTAGTTGAAGAAATATATATTGCTCATATGTGAGATGCAGAAATGAGTGGTTTTGTAAAATTCACCCTTCATGCATTGATAGAAATTATTTTTTACTTAATATCAGGTAGTTTCCTACAAAGTTGGAGTTGAATCTCATCCAGTTACTTAATTTCTTATTATTCCATGACTCGCGTTTATTTATACTCGGAATTACGTGTTCTACTTTAAACATTTGTTAATATGTGATTTCGTAAGTGTACACGTATGTTGAGGCAGCTGATGGCGTAGCTACAGACGGAAGATTCCGTATTTCAATAGCAGCAGCTAATACTTAAAATTAGAATCTTGGATTAGATTTAGCAACTTATTTGTTATATTTTGTATTTTCTTTTATTCATGTGTTCAATGTGGATCAAATGAGAAAGTATCTGTCATTAGAATCTCGTCAAAGAGTGCGAGATCTTCCGGCTTGGTCTTTAGCTTGTTTTAAACCTGGTGAGTGTCGTATCCCACATTTCGAGTGAATTGTACTTATTTTTTTAATTTGAAATTATTTTATCCCCCTTGTATCTTTATCCCCAATAAGATAACCCTGATTTGAGTCTACTATCAAGTTCAGTGCCATACTTTAGGAATTATTTTGCCCTATAATTTTTACATAATTTGTTATTTGTTTTCATTATGTGCGTAGCATTTATAATATTGGAAATGGTGACTGTACTAAAATCTAAAACAATCAAATTTTTTGAAAACTATTCAGTATAAGAATTTGTGAGAAATGCAGATTAAATTTACGAAAGTGCTATCAGTAATAAATTTAAGCAAAGTTAGCCGTATGTGCACTAATTTTCAGCAAATTGCTCCTGAACTGGTTGGTATTCCTGTAAATTTAATTTTAAAATATTCCCTAGGCATTTGATGCAAATCACAATTTAGAGCAGTTAATTTTTGGTATAAATTACTACTATACTAATCAATACATTTTTAATTTGACTTGGATTCACCATGTGCCAATTTTAAACAGATGCATAGCGCAAGAAAATGTGCAGCTCTTGTCTAACGAATTCAAGAATATTTACTTAAAATTATAAAATTTCTTATTATAGGGCGTTTTATCCATTACTAATATTTTTATTTGGTTTCCATGGACATTTTGTGTGTTAAATCTTTGTGCTTTGTTAATTATCTTTCTTGTGGAGATTTTTTTTTGTATTTTGTGAAGGATTTCATTTAATTTTCTATGTCCAAAGTAGGCTATGATTAGTATTTACAATTTCTAAAGCCTTGGTGTTAGTGTATGGTTTAGAAAATTTATATTTTTCTGACTTAAGTAGCTATATAATACATTTAATTTCTATTATAATTTTATTCAAAAGTTCAATAACTATGACAAATTTTACCCTCACTTAAATTGATCATTTTATCTCAGTGATCACCAACTTAATTGTTGAGGTTGGAAATATGCAAATTATCACAAATTATCCTAAATTTTATTTTTCAAACAAATTGGCAATTTTGTGCAGCTAAGTTTTACAATAATCGCTAATTTTTTGTTTCACACTTATAATTATTAATCGTGCAAACATTTTAATTTCTTTTGGGGAGTTTTGCAATAAGAAATCTATTAGGCCTCGTACTTCTTGGCTTGTTGGGAACGATGCAATTCGTAAGTTTTTCATTTGGAATTATTTTTTTGAAATATGTGAAATACCAAATGTAATAATTTTTTTTTGTGTGTGCAGGGATCTTCACATTTCAGTTTCCTAAACTAATTTTGTTTTGAAGTAGGGTAGTATATAACTCAGTTTAAACGTGTAAAAATATAAACTGTCCATATGATACAGTCGGAACAATCAATTGGTTTCTTAGGGGCCACAGCAATGGTTCTTGCCATTAATTTTGTATTCATGGTTGTAGTAGTTACACAACTATTTTTTTCTTCTTTTTATAATTACTTATTTTTGTTAGCAATTACAAATTATCCATCCCTGTAGGAAGATCCAGGCATCCGCTGTTTCTTCATTTGTTGTAAGGGGGGAGGGTATGATGTAGCTGTTCCCCCAGCTCTAGTTAATCTCAGTGGAGGATCCAAAGGGGGGGGGGGTCTTCGCGATTATGTCCCCCCCTTTGAGCATGCCAATGTTACATTTGTCCACTGTCCATTGCTATTTTATCAAACACTATTAAAACTAATATAGTATTACAAAAGTTTTGACAATTCAATTGCAAAAATGACTTTAAAAACAATTTAATAATAATCCAAAGTTTTTGTTATATCCTTATAGGAGTCAAATGACTCTCTTTGCCTTGGGTCAATTCTGCATCTGAATATCGTTTTAATATCATTTAATTCAAATAGTCTATTATTCTACCAAAATGTTCAGGATCTTTTCCATTATATCACATCATGGGAAAAGAAACTATAAAAATCAGATTTTTTTGCATTTAAATAAGAAAATACAATGCATATTAATTATTTCACTTTTAAAATAATAGTGTAATTATTTAATTAAAAGGCATTAGTGGCTGAATCAGAACTTGAACAAAAAAATTAATTTTCATTACTGAAATACCACAATATTAAAGAAATGAACTCAGAAAATTTTTGCATAATGGCATTTATAATAATCATTTCTCAGTGAAAAAATTATAGCACTCCAGATTGCAATCTTGCCTGCAGTAGGATTGTTGGATTCAAACAGTTTTATGAAACATACTGCAATAAAACTGCATTTTATAATATAAATTATGATTTTTTTTCTTGTTTCTTGGAATGCACCTGAATTTACTGCAGTTGTGTTTCATAAAACTGTTGAAACCGAACAGTCCTGTAGCAATTTTATTGCAGTTTACAGGCCTTGTTGCACCTTGTAGAAAAACTGCAATGGATTTTCACCGGGTTATGGGATACTTTTTACAGATAGTACATAAATGGGTCAAAGCAAAGTTGAAAATACGAACAATATTTTGGTAATTGACTTGTCTTGACCATGGTGGGGAATAATGGAGAAGAATCTGTGCAAATATCACAGATTTGTGAAGCTTATGATTCTTATGAAGGCTTGCATTGCTAAGTTCTTTTCAAACTTTTGCAAACTTTTTTTACCATATGAAACTGCATATGGATATTTTCCCTCAACCTTCCGTGCAGAAAAAAACTTTTTAAAGTGTAATTTGGTTGCATTCCAATTTTAATTACGTATACTTTTGGCATAAAAAATGTGCATTTCATTTTTTTTTATTTTGACTCCACTTACAACGAATTAAGTTATCGTTAACTTACACAGCTGTAAACGATATAAAATGACTTCTTTTTTTTAAAACCATTATTTCTCAGAATACCTATATGTGCAATAATTAATGTCTTTCTGTTTTTCTACTTGTTATCTAATACCCATTATGTTTAATAACTGCTTAATTCTTCTCATGCCCAGTGTAATTAATGTAAAAATAAGGGATTCGTCCATTTGTTTTCAGACATCTGTTTATGACAAATAAACATTTATTTAGACATTTTATATAACCTGCAAAATTGTTTGTATTAGTTGATCCTTGACCATTTAAAATGCCTTTGAAAGCATGTCTATCGCAAGCATAATTATATGGTTCTGATTTCTAATGGACTTTCAACTTTGACTTTTGCCTTGCCCAGGATCCAGGAAACGCTGCAGCTGCACCAGTAGATCACGTGATTATCCAGGGGTCCCTAGTGCTGTTGCTGTCATCACGTCATTTGCTCATCGGCTTCGAGCGCGTGTGTGCTGCTGTCATGTTCGAAGAAGCTGTTATTTACGGTAATTATCCAATTTTAAAGTAATTATTTCTTAATTTAGGAGTTATTTGACATTCATTTCATTTATATTCACACACATTCTTGCCAAAATACAAACTGGCGAGGCCTACGAGCCCATACAGGGCTCTTTGGCGGCTACTGCCCGACTCTTGGGTGTGTACAAACTGTGAAATGTTGCAGAATGTTGTTGTATGTAATATTTATTCACCATACGACACGATAGTTAACTCCTGGCAAATGGAGGGCTCGATACTTTAATTGCCAATGAGGAACATTATATCTCAAATACCATTTGCGTAGTTTTACATTTTTCGTACTAAGGCCTAGTTTGATAAATATGCTTTGACCATTTATCCCCAAGTCGTGCATAGCTTCATTTGAAGGTCATTACTTTGTATCTTATCATAATTATAAACTAGGCCCTTAATTTAGCCTAAAGGTGGCAAGCCAAAAAAGTCTACAAATTCAAATATATGAAATCTGCACTGAATTAATCATCTGGTGTTTTTAGAAAATTGGGAATTGTATTGCGTAATACATGTACCGGTAGTGGTATTTGTGAGTTCAGAGGTGGGGGAAGGGGTCGGAGTCGAGCCCGTAGCCAGGGTGGGGCATGGGGTGGCCATGCTTCTTGCAATACCTTATACATGGGACAAAAGTTTTGCCCCCCCCCCATTTTTCGGGCCTTGCCCCCCCATTTCTGCTGAGCTATCAAAAAAAATAACTGTCCCAATGTCAGTTATTTTTTTTGATTAATCCTAAAAATAAAAACATTTCAAATAAATGTACTCGTGTATATATATATTCTAAAATCAGTTTTTATTAAAAGTTTAAATTGATTAAAAATTCACATCTAAACCTTGATTTGGATTAATCCATTCAATAAAAGAAACTTTGTTCGAAATGCATGATTGATTTTTACACAAAATAAAATGTTCATTTTTATATCTAGCACAATACATAATTAAAACTGCCCGCAGTTTTCATAATAATAAAAATACATTAAAACATCTGAATCAAAAAGTGAATCTACATAGATATTGTATATTTATTTAATTTCTATATGTATGAAAATATGAGATATTTATTAAATGTTATGCCTATAAGGCTAATTAAGCTATGTTGAAAAAGTAACACAGTAGAATGGGCTTAGACTCTTTTTTAGTAGTGCAAATGCTTCTGAAAATGTTATCAGCACAACAGTATTGTTTCACTGTTTGTTTGGTTATTTTTATTCACGAATTTTTGGTTTCAGTTTTGAATCTCCTGATTATCTCGTTATGAGGCAGTGCTTTAGCATTTGTATTTCCCTGTGTGCGCAGGTTCATTTATAAAAATAAGCACATATTATCACAGAATATTGTAGCAAATGTCAGGAAAATGTCCCAGTAATGTTGTGCAAACCAATTTAAAGTTGGAAATTTCTGTTCATAAATAATAGGCCTACGATACTTAACTATACACACACCCAGGCTAATGTTTAAATTAGTGATTATTTTATTACATTTTCTGAAATTATGAATTTTAGCTCTAATTTGTTCCTAATTTCTGGAATGCCTACTAGTATCTAAGTTTATGATGCTCTCTATTTGCTCCTGCTGTTATTCCTGTTGAATCTCCTCGTGTTTTGATACTTGGTCAAAATTGAAATGGTAAAGTATTTTAAATGGTTGATTTTTTTGTGTAGCAGGCACCCACGCTATAATTCCTTGTTATCCTGTCACTAGCTTGTGCCAAATTTACGTCTGACTCGCAAACCTATTTGACCTGAACTTTTTTTTAGGAAAATGACATGCAGAAGGTCTAACCTAAGTATAATAAGTTCCATAACATTTTTCAAAATCTAGAAATTTCTCACTATAAATGAGCTATTATTAAAGAAATTTAGGAGAATTTCCATTTAAATTTGAGAATCAATTTCATACCCATATGTAAGACTTGTCTAGTCATAAATTTACAAAACGATTGTGCAAACGCATACGATAAAAAACCTCTTACAAAGAGTATAACAATGTACACAAAAAATGATGCATAATACAATTTAAAAAGAAAAGTGAACGTGGCAGTAATTTTTAAAATGCAGCTTGTAAATAAATGATGATGATAATTATGATGATTAAGAGCAATTTAGACCAATAAACTGTCCCGTATGAATTTTTAACCAAATTTGGCAAATGCCATAATTGGGATTAAAAATGCTTAAATACCTTTTTTGAAAGGTGAAAATGCATTAAAGTGTGAGGAGGCTTGTCTTTTCTATTACATGAATGTTAAATAATTGAAAGCAAAAATAGTAAGAAGAAGAAAGGGACAAAGAAAAACAAGATTATAATTATAATAGAGTGAAGTATTTACAGTAAAATCCATGTTTCAACATAAGCTAGAGTTAGTTTTAAATAGAATTCTCATTTGTTATAATAAAAACATGGATTTTGTAGCAAATATTTGTTACACAATGCACTGCACTACAGAAAAGTTTTAAAGTTTGTTCGATTGTCGAGTTGTTGTCCTGTGCGGAAGTCAGCATAACAGGTCATCTTCAAAAGGCACTAAAGATTTGATCTTTAAAGCATATGCCATCTATAACGGCACATTTTAAGCAATATATACACACATTTAAGATTTTTGATTTAAAAAACAATATAACACAAAATATGAAACTAATACCGGGAATGTCTTTGAGATCGTACACTTGATGCTAATGATGCATGTTCATATAGGCTATAGTCTCTGCTAACTTTTTATCGTTTTCATAACAATACAACTGTACTTAGCTTAGCAAACATAAAACACTTGACTTTTATGATGAAATTTGAAAGATAAGATGTTGTGGAAGCGAACTTTTGAATTTGAATTTGAAATTGGGATGGGTGTTGTAAAGTCACTCATATTCCCCATGCAAAGGGATCTAAAAACACCAAAATTGTGGCGATGTAATATGTGAATGGCCCCTCCATCTTTTCTAGATTTGATTGATTGAAGGGAAACTTGAGAATTTAATTAAGAAGTTGGGCCTCCGATTTGAAACTACGAGGTCGTACTGCCCCTATGCTGATCAAATTTGTTCATAATTTTCATTAAAATTTGCATGAAGAATGTTCCTATAGACTTTGCGGGTGTTTTGCTACATCCCTCCGGTCATTCAGATTTAAAACAGTTATAAGGTACAGATTCAACTGATATGCTTGCCTTTAAAAAGAAAAGGTGAAAATCACATTTGAAAGCTCAGGAACGTACCGGTACAATAACAGTTTAACTAATCAGTAAGCAGCTTCTAGTTTATTCCTTCTCTTCGTCCTTGTTGTTTCTCCTTGCTGTTGTTTGTTCGCGTTGCAGCTCATCGTTGCACTTGGCGTGAATCGGACTGCGAGACCTCGTAACATGACAGTCAGGTGATGAAGATCTGCTGTTTGCTGCGCCTTTCTGTCTCATGTTCCTTGCCTCGAAAGAACGCTGCATGTCCATGTCTTCGTTTTGTTGGGCCAAGTATTTCGGTGGGGGGCCTCCTACGTCGATGACGTCACTTTGATCATAGACAGGATAATGCACTTTCTTCGTGTGATAGTCGGGTGACGATGAGCCATTTGGCATTGTACTTTTTGGGCCAGCATTTATTGCCTGACTGTCCGGTGACGGCGATCTACTACTAGAAGACCGTTTTGTTGCCCCGTTTCTTGCTCCGAAAGAACGTTGTGCATCGCTCCGATTGTGAACTGGAAAATGTAACTTTTTCAAGCGATAACCTGGCACAGACGAGCCATTTTGTGAAATAATTTTCGGGTCAGTGTTCATTGTATGGCAGTCTGGTGATGGCGATCTGCTCTTATTAGTGCTTTTTGCTTTGTGGGAGTGCTGTGACTCGAGACCTTCATTTAATCTTGCTAAATATTTCAGGGGTGGCCTGCCTACGTCGATATCGTCGTTTAAGTTGTGAAATGGATACGGTGCCTTTTTCACGGGATAATCTGGCGATGATGAACGGATAATCTTAGTACTTTTCTGGCCTGCATTCGATACGTGACAGTCCGGCGATGGCGATCGACTGTGGGGAACACTTTCACTTGCCACACTACTCGCTTCATATTTATGGTGCGAATTGATTCCTTCGTTTAGTTTTGCCAAGTGTTTCAGAGGGGGTCCGCCGACGTCGTCGCTCGAATGGTGAACCGGATAGTGCAGCTTTTTCAAGCGATAATCAGGAGACGGCGATCGGTTTCGCATACTGCTTTCCAGTTCCTCATTCCTGGCCCCGTACTCTCGGGGCGAATCTCTCCCGTTGCCACTCGGCGGTGGACTTCCCACGTCAATCTCCCGACCGTCGTCACATGGGTCGCGCATGGAACCGCGTCTGACGGTCAGCTGATCGTCCGGCGAGGATGGTCCGCTGCTCGTACTTTTCGGCTCCACGCTCCTCGATTCGTACGATTCGTGAGAATGGGGCGAATCGATGCCTTCGCTCATTTTGTCCAGGTCTTTGGGTGGGGGGCTTCCGATGCCGATCGATCCGCAGTCTTTTTCACTCTCGTTGGACGATGCTGAAGACAGCAGGGCCAGGTCGTAACTGAGAGGATATTTGTCCATGTCCACGTCAACTGCATTGGGCTTGCAATTGGTGGTTTTCCAATGAGTCCTAAGACCGCTGGCGCTGATGTACTTTTTGTTGCAGGACTGACACGTGTACGGCCTTTCGTTGGTGTGAAGTCGTTTGTGTAATTTCAGGTGCACAAATTGAGTGAACTTGGCCGGACAGAGATCGCAGGAGTACGGCTTTTGGCCACTGTGCAGGCGCAAATGCGTCTTCAGGTTGCTGGTGCTGCTGAAACGTTTCTGGCAGATGTCGCACTGGTGCGGCTTCTCGCCCGTGTGGACCAGATTGTGTTTCTGCAAGTGGGCCAACTGGGTGAAACTCTTGGCGCAGACGTTGCACTTGAAGGGGCGCTCTCCGGAGTGAGTCCGAAGATGTACTTTGAGGTTGGACAGTTGCCCGAAGGACTTGTAACACACGTTGCACTCGTAATGCATTTTGCCATCTTTCTTCTTTAGCGGATAGGGCAGGGAGCGGTAGCCCCTACCGTGTGAACTTCCGCCGGGACTCAGCGCACCCGAGCTGCCGGGGCTGAGCTGACCGCTGCTTAGAATGTCGACACCCGGAGAATGTAGGTTTAAATGGGGAGGATGGGTGTGATAATGATGCATACCGTTGGGGCTCGGAAACCCGTTCGGGGAACGCGGTCCCGACTCGGAAGTACTGTTGTAGTAGCCCGAGTGAGGACTGTGGTGATGCGGGCTTAAATGATAGTTGGCAAAATTGGCCACTTTTGCATATGCGTGATTGGCACTGGACACGGCATGAGGGCCCCCGTTATTCTGGTAGCTGTAGGCATACATGTTACTGAAGTGGGCCGAGGAGAACATCTGCGATATTCCGCTCATATACAGGAGTCCGTTGTTTGCTGGAGGAATTCCGGGGCCGGCGTAATTGAACGGTAACATGCCGTTGCCGCCACCCGTGGAAACTGCCGGCTGCTGATTAGGCTTGCTGGGGGCAGTGGAGTCCGGACTCAATTGGGTCACTTCCATATGAGAATAGCGATAGCTTTTCTTGTATGGATAAATGATGCGATTTTCTGAGGAGTTGGAATCTGGTTTGGGGGAAGGTTCGTTAGCCACAATGACCTGCACGGGCTCTTTGTAATTATCGTAGTTGTATTTCATACCGTCTGGTGATTCGGAACGTGGAGAGGTCCCTGGGTCTCTGGTTATTGGAGAGGCACTCCTTTCAACAATTTCCTCTTCGTCCTCCACGTCGGCGTCTCCGTCAATGCTGTCCCGCTTGCCCTCTTCCGAAGCATTGCTCACTATTTCGTTCTTTGATTCTTTGCCATTCACCCGGCGTAGCAAGAGGTTCTCCAAGATGCCTCCTGTGGGGGGTTTGGGACTTAAGGAGTTGATACGCTGGTCCGTGCTTTCGTACGGCGAAGGTGGGGAATGGGCAATGCGGTTTTCAAAGTCGTGTTCCCTGTTTCCGTTATGCCGCACTTCATCGTAGGCGTAGACGGCTTTCACATAGTTTGTGGGACTACTTTGTTCCGGATGGGAATAGGCGATGTCCTTTCCGACGCTCTCATTCGTCGGGCTCTTACCGTTGCCGTTGTTGGGCTCCCGGTCCACCCAGTCGTAGGCCCGATTGTTCCGATACATGTAGGCTTTTGGGATTTTGATTTTGACTTTGCGAAACTCATTACGACTGTCCAGTTCCTCTCTCTCCTTTTTCTTAACGCTGAAATCCAACACGTAGTTGTTCTCGCTGTCACTGTCACTGCTTTCTTCGGGCGGCGTGAAGGCGTCATCTTGGCAGCCCGTACTGTGGTAGCCTTCGTCCGATCGCACGCTGCCATCTGTGCCTGTGGGTGTCGGTTGGTTCTGCCGGGATGCACCCACATAATAAGGCTCCCTTTCTGGAGTAACTCTCTGCCCTGATAATAGAGAATAAATTGCATTAGATGGTCTGGATAATGGTTTCCGTCATAAAAGCGAACTTTGCTGTTTTACAGACTGTCGATTCAATATAATGCTGAACCAGGAGAAAGTTTGGTAATTCTCAATTTTAAGGTTGGATTTGAAATGTTTCTGACCGAATCTCTACAATATTCTCCCAGGAGTTACAGCTTGACAAGTTTTTCCGTATTTTGATCCTTATTTATAAATTTTCAAATAATTTTATGCCTTATTTCTGTATATTTCCTGAGGTTTTAATGTATTACAAAACTAAAGTTGGGATCAATTTCATCTTTTTTGAAAGTTGAACTAACCCCTTGGAGGCCTGTAATCATAACCAGGAATGACTACATTGAAAAGAGGACCTTTCTTTGTTATTATAACCCTGTTATTTAAGAAATTTAAATTTTGATTGGGATTTCTCAAATATTCTGAGGTTGCCAAGCAGTTATTTGTATCTATCCATCTGAGTATTTTATTCTTACGTATCCTCTGGAGCATGAGCTCTCCGGTTGGAGGGTAGTTTAGTCTCTCTGCAAACTCTCCGCAGTACCACACGAGGAGCTCTTGGTTTGGTAAAATCGATTTGATGGTATAGAAGTAGATTTTCATTTGGTACTGGTACGCAACTAGGTTCTGGGTGACCGAGGAATAAGCCGGGTTCACGTAACGCATCCAGTTGCTCCTGCTGATGTCCGATGCGTCGATGGTATATTGGAGCTCGTCATTGTCCCAAACCTTAAACATAATACAATTAAGAATACATTAAACTATATTCTTAGAACAACATTTTTTTTTTAAACATTTCCTATTGAAGTTGATATTCACCCTCCAAAAATAATTGCGATTATTCGGATTGGGCACAACATCCTTAGGATAAACTTCTCCCACAATTGGTCCGAACCGTGTCCCGCGTGGAATGTAATCTGTACTCCAGACGCCAAGAACCTGCTGGAAAAAAAAAGAAAAATTAATTTCTAAAAGAGACTGGCACCTTGAATTTATCTTTAGGTTTTAATTCACTTTGTTACTTCTGCCCCTCACTTTCGTGTAAAAAAATCTCTGGCGTTTTCGGTTAGTGTTGGTTACACCGCAAGAGGACCCAAGAGTTTGTTATTTAATAATTAACAGTTTAGTACCTTCAACGGAAGTCTTACACCAGGGGCAAAAGAAAAAAAGTTGAGTTAATAACTCGCACCGTATTAAAGTTGGTTACTTACGTTATAGTTTATTTGTGAGATCTTGAGAGGAAGGGAGAGATTTGATACCAGAACGAGAGAAAAGTTTCGAGTATTAGTATAGGGCAAATCATTACAAAAAAAATGTTAAATTTAAATGAGTTTCAATTAATAATGGCATAATTACATCTCTTAAAGCTTGGGATGGCTTCAGGATGAGATTGCGAGGGAGTGACCCCTCCGCCTTGTTTGTTTCTCCAGGGTCACATGGTTGATCAGGGACTATGTACACGGCCAACCTCTCGAACTCATCTTCCTTAATGGCGGTGTGATCCCAGCCTCCATCTTCCATATCCCTGGAATTGCTATCTGAAAATATCAAAAATACGATACATTAAATATAATTTCATTGTTATTGGGGAACAGATTTGTACCTTAAGAAAGTCCTGGATTTTCTTGAAAGGCTTTGTTATTCTAATATTTAATCACTGGAAACATTCTTAACTATTGAAACGGTTACTTTTTTGTTTCGATTTTTTTTTTCAAGAACAAAATGCTGATATCAGCATAGGAGCTTGTTATATCATTAGCAAGAATCTAACCTTAGCATCTAACCAAGGCCTAGATAAGATGTTGTAAAAATATAATTTGTTTTATTGTAATCGGGTATTAGAAGGCCATCGATTTTTCGTATAATTATTTTTTTACACCTTTTATTTCTGTTTTTGAGATTCTTTAAAAAATTTTATTGGCTTTTGAAAACAGAAACTAAATGTGGTTTTTTTTTTTCCTTCAAAAAATGATAAAAACTTTTTTGGATGATATTTGTGGCTGATAAAAGGTAATTTCAAGTATTCGTAGGCATTGTCTCACTTGCCGACATGATGGCTGTACTTTTTGTTTAATCGACTGCGTTATTAATATTTCATCAAATGACGTATAGTCAAATTGTATCATTTTGTTGGTAACTATTTCGTTTCTATTGACATAACGAAAACATTGAAATTTCAATGTTGAATTTAATACTTTTGTGGCTTATCAGCATTATGTAAGTTGATAACGCCAGTTTTTACTTTTTTAGGGTACTTTTATTTAAAGTTTAAATGCACCCTATCATTTCCGACCGTTAGTCATCTCTTGAGCTAATAATACATAAAATTCCTTAAAACCGGAACTGAAACATTTCTTTATTATGAAAATATATTTTTTTATTATAATGGGTTGTAAAAAATATATTTTGTTTGTATTTCGACGAAATTTGCTTTTTCACTGTGAGTCTTAGGCCAATGCATAATGCAACCGAAATTTCTAGGAAGATCATAATAAAATAAGTAACGGGTTTTTTTAAATGCTATTAGTTTGACTTATAAAAAGCATTTTCTGAAATAACATTAAAGTATATGATATCATGATTGGTGAACAGATGAAACAAAATACATATTTTATAGGGAATGGGCGAATTTTTGCTAAATAATTAAATATTTTCTTTTCAATGATGGCATTTTTAAATCTGGCCAGATATTCATTTTAGGCTGTTAAGGGGGCTGTCCACACTTTTAAAAAATGCATGCTCCTATGGGAATCTCCATGTTAACTAACGGTACATATTA
>JAQIXP010000433.1:0-26348 GCA_034700285.1 Proteroiulus fuscus
GCCAATTTGTCAAAAATGAGATAAGTGAACCATTGTGATCCTGGAAGTGTCACTAATTAACATAAAGTTACTTAAACCAATAATGTTATTGTTAAAGTTATGAAAGTGAAGAGTAGCGAATATTCAACAACTATGCCTAAAAGTTAGAAGTAGTGAATGGTACCATTCGTTAGTTTACCTTTGAAAAATTATTTGTGATATGGATTTTTATAACTTTTTTTTCATTCACTTTATTCAATAGGTAAACTAATGGATGTACACATTCGCTACTTTACACTTTATTTATTTCGTTTTCCTGAAAAATTACTTAAAAGTCAAACAAGCGAATGTGCTTGCTTAAGCCTTTTATTTCTCAAATGATTTAATTAATTTACTAATTTAATTATTTAACAAAAAATTAGCACATTCCCAATAAAATATTATTTCATCTGTTTACCAAATTTCAGCCTTTTAACATTGTTTATTTCCAAATTATACCTTTTTTCCATAAAAACGCTATTATCTCAAAAGTAAGTTTTGGCTCCTTTGCTACTTCTGAATTAAGCCATCGAAATAAAACATTTACAAACAAAACGAACAGAATTTGCCAACCCCATCGGTTTTGAACCGTGTCGTTTTGGCAAATATTCAAAATGATGCCGAATAGCAGTCGGGAAATTTCCCAGAAAAATTTCAATAATTATGCACTTGCTTTTGTGCCATACTTTTTTTTAATTTCAAATATGTCAATGAATCAAATCCCAGTTGTCAAGCAGCTTGCCAAAAATGCATTGAAATAGCTTTCTTAATGGTCCTCCATATCTTAAAATCTGTGGCCAATAATAAGTGGCGCCATTATATTTTGCCCAATATTTAAATTTTCCATCATTTTCTGCTTCATTTCTATAAATTTGGTAAGGTTTTAATGCACCATAATTTAATCGTGTGGTCAATTTCACTTTGAAATCTTCCTATCTTATAATATTTCAAACATCATTTCCATAATATTTAAATATCATTTCCGTAATATTTCAAATATCATTCCCATAATGTTTCAAACATCATACCCGTAATGTTTCAAACATCATTCCCATAATGTTTCAAATATCATTCACATAATATTTCAAATAGCATTAGTATAATATTTCAAATATCATTCCCATAATATTTCAAACATCATTTCCATAATATTTCATACATCATTCCCATCATATTGCAAATATCATTCCCATAGTCTAATATTTCAATATAATTCCTATAATATTTCTGTACTATTCCCAAAATATTTCAATATTATACCTATAAAGTTCCAATTATATTTGGGATTAATTCCTATAGCCATGGTATACTCGTATTTCATGAAGCAATTCCTATAATATTCTCACATTTTGAAGGTAAATTCCTATAACACAGTATTACTTATAGTTCTAGAAAACAACATCCAATAATCCTATAATATTCCCATACTTTAGAAAAAAAATTCCTATTTTGAACAAAATTCCTATAAAATTCGTTGATTTTGGAAAAAGCAACTATAACAGGGTGTCTGGCCAAACCCAGTAACAAATTTCCATGACATTTCCAGGTTTTCCAGAACCATTTTCACAAATTTCCAGACCAAACAAAAGTGATTTTTAACTCATTTTTACTGACACATGCAATTAAAACTGCAATATTTGGCAAGTAACATACTCTGCACCCACAAATCCATTTTTGTTACGACCCAAAAGTATTTTTCATGGCCTGCAGGCAAAAATCTGAAGGGTTTTGAACATTACTGCAAAAAAATGACAGAAAATGGTGCCGCAGCCAAACTTTTTTTTTTAAAAAAAACCTCAAAAATGGGCTAAAAATCACCCATTTTCCCCTTTTATTTAATTTTCCAGACACAGATTGAATTTCCATGACATTTCCAGACCATACTGATTTTCATGACATTTCCAGGTTTTCCAGACGGCCAGACACCCTGCTATAATATTCCTATATTTTTTGAAATAATTCCTAAAATATTCCTATATATTGGGAAAACATGTCCTATAACTCCTATAGGACAGCAAACATTGAAGTATCATGCAGGAAGTGACTATCCTGTGCCAGGAAATGACACTATTCCTACCTAGAGTAAGCTTCAATTCGTCCAAGAATTCCTGTTCTATGGTGCACCGCTCGAACTCCTTGATGAGGTGCATATCCCAGGTCTCCCAAAGTGCAAGTGCACATTCGGGATCAGCATTAGGGCCTGCAAAAGTGCCCCAATCCTCCCATTCGTCAAAGTCATAGTCACTGTCCCCATTATCCTCCTCCTCTTCCTCACTGGGTTCTTCCATTCGTGAATTGGGGCAGACTCACAGCTCGAAGGCCGTTATCAGGGACATCCTCGATAATGTGTCCAGCTGATAACACACTCCGGTCCTTGGCAATGCATTTAATCTTCCTTCCGTAAACAAACTTCGATTCCCGATAACACGGAAACTTCTCGGGTCTGGTAATGCACCACGAGTCTTATATAACACTACCGAGGAAAACCACTTGATATCTTCCGTTAATGCTTTTCAATGTTTGGTGATGCGAACTTAAGTCCTGATAATGCACTTCGGATTCTATATCACTACCGGATAATGCACTTTACTCCTCGATAATGCGCCCTGATCCTCGATAGTCTTGTTTTTTTTACTTTGATGCCAGGATCTTCAGGGATAACCTTGAATTTCCATAAGTCTCGATCCTCTATAAGATTCCAGATTATAGTAACTGATCCCAGGATAACACGGCTCTGTCCTTGATAACCGACCTTGAGCCAGGACAGTGCACATTGATACTGAATAATGTTCCCTGATAATTAAATGGAATCAAAATCAGTCATAGGCAGATGACAAGTTCAGAAAAGATCCCTAGAAAATACCCCTTGAGCTAAAATAACACAGCCTAATCCGCTATAACATTTCTAGATAATACATCCAACTTTAATTTAGGATAACACTAGCTAGATTCTGATATAACCTAGTTTGCTTATTAGTCAGTTATAAATAGCAATTAAATTCAGTAGGACCTAACCTTTGTTACTATAACATGAATCAATCTTAGGTAATATACCTCAACAATGTATAGATAAATCACAGGAGCCTTGATAACACCCCTCCACAGAATTTCTGAAGCAGGCTCCAAAGCTGAACAGAGACCCCAGAATCAATAGACACTGAATCTGGAGCTAAAATAAACGCTGCTGTTAGATAACGAACTCCTATGATATTCCTTGATAATGTCCCTAAATAGTATACCTTGATAATGTCCCTAAATAGTATACCTTGATAATGTCCCTAAATAGTATACCTTGATCAAGAATAGCAAACCCCAAAGTTATTTGTGATAATGCATAAGTCAACCTGACACTATTTTATATTCTAAAAATAACAACCCAGTAAAACTCACTGAACACACCTAGTCATGGTGGCACTCCTTGATATCAAGCCCTAATCCTCAATAACACTCCCCAGAATCAATAATACACTGGAACCTTAATAACAGGGTTTTCCGATAACGATGGACTCCTAAATAACACTACTTGATAATACGCCCCAATCCTCAATAGTGCCTCTATAATATATAATAGACCTGAACACTTTGAGAAAATCTTTGAGAAAATTATTGACTCTTCGATAATACGCCTTGATATCACGCCCTAATCCTCAATAACACTACTTAATAGGACACCCTAATCTTCGATAGTGCACCTAGGTATCAAACCCCAATATTTGACAATAGACCTGTCACCTTGCTAGCAGGCTTTGCGAAAACGGTCGAATCCTCGATAACACGCCTTGATATCACGTCCTACTCCTTGATAACACACCTCAAAATCACGCCTTAACAACCACCAATACACCTTGCGCCTTACTAGCAGACTTTGAGAAAATGGTCGAATCCTTGATAACACTCCTTGCTATCATGCCTCAATCGTCGATAACACTCCTTGTATCACTCCTCGATAACATTCCCTCGAATGTACACTCCTTGTATCACGCATCAATCCTCGATAACATTCCTTGATATTACGCCTCAATCGTCGATAACACTCCTTATATCACGCATCAATCCTCGATAACACTCCTTGATATTACGCCTGGATCCTACCTCAATCCTTGATATCACGCATCAATTCTCGATAACACTCCTTGATATTACGCCCCAATTGTCGATAACACTCCTTGTATCACGCTTCAATCCTCGATAACGTTCCCTCGAATGGACAATGCACCCGAAACCTCGATAACAGGCTTTGATATTATGATTGAATCCTCGATTACACTTCTAGCACCAAAACACTGCACCTTTTTACAAAATCCACACAAATCCAAGTGCAAAAACGGTCCACGGCTCGAGAAAGTCTCGCCTTTTCGATGCCAAAAACGGCTTTGAGCTTCGGCTCTAATGCTTGCTAGAATTCTAGAAATAGACTCGGAAAAAGTGCACATTTCCCGATTGGCCCGTGCAGAGGAAGATCTAGCAAAGAAATAGTTAATGCGGTTACGGTTTTAACCGATTCCTTGAAGCAGCACAGATGACTCCATCTTCCCTTACGGAAACCTTCAGGAAGCAATTACCGAGACGTCAATTTCGACTGGCATTCCATGCAGATTCATTTTTGCAGTAATAATTCATACGGCAACTGCTGATCCATTATCCCAGAAAGCAACATTACGGCGAAGTTACGGCACATCCTACCGCTCGGGCTAAATCGGGAGCGGGCTAATTTTAGCAGGCTTACGGATCAGACGTGATGAAGGACACTTGACGTAAACAAAACAACTAAACAAAATACACCAGGGGAGAAAAAAGGCTTGGATTTTGCCCAAATTTGCTGAATATGTCCGTTAGAGCATTGTGCTTTCGAGCGTAATTCACGAATTATGCTAGGTTATGGAACACCGATCAAAGTACCGTATTTCATACATCATACTCAAAAGTTTGCTGTCTTATATAAAAATATACGAATTTTTTATTCAAAATATACTGGAATATTGATGGAATTTTTCAAATTTACTCAAAATTATGGAAATATCACAGAATTTTCCCCCCAAAATATGGGAATATCACAAGAATTTTTCCCCAAACTATAGGAATATTCTAAAATTTTCTCGGAACTATAAGATAATAACTGGAATATTTTCCTCCAAAATATGGGAATTTAAAAGCAATATTTTTTTGCCAAATTAATGACAATTTTTCAAAATACACAGGAATATGAGTTTTCCCCAAAAAATATACCAATATTAGAAAATTTTCTTCAAATTGTAGGAATATTACGGGAAAGTTTCCCCAAAATATCAGAATATTATACCAATATTTTCCCTAAATATAATTGTTTTTTCAAAATATACAGGAATATGATAGTTTTCCCCAAAAAATATAGGAATATTATAACATTTTCTCCAAATTATAGGAACATCACTAAAATGTTTCCCCAAAAATATGGGAATATTTTTTCCAAAATATACATGAATATGATAACTGTTTTTCCTCAAAATATGAGAATACATGTACTTCAACATTTTCTCCAAATTATAGGACTATTACATGAATTTTCCCCCAAAATTTGGAAATATTATAGCAATATTTTTCCAAAATATTGATTTTTTTTATATATTCAAGAATATGATAGTTTTTTTCCCCAACAATATAGGAATATTAGATAATTTTCTCCAAATTATAGGAATATCACAGGAATGTTTCCCTAAAATATCGGAATATTATACCAATATTTTTCCATAACCTAATTTTTTTTGTCAAAATACAGGAATATGATAGTTTTTTTCCAAAATATGGAAATATCATAACATTTTCTTTAAATTATAGGATTACCCCATGAATTTTTCAAAAAATTAGGAGAATATTATAGCAATGTTTTTTCCAAATACACAAAAATACTATTGCTTTTTTCCAAATATAAGGGAATAATATAACATTTTCACCAAATTATAGTAATATCACAGGAATGTTTCCACAAAATATGGGAATATTATAACAATATTTTTCCAAAATATATAGGAATACGATAAGTGTCTTTTCCCAAACGATGGGAATATTATCTACATTTTTACCAAATTATAGGAATATCACAAGAATGTTGCCTCAAAATATGGTAATATTAAGCATAGAAATATAACAAAGCTAGCTTAAAGATGCTTTTTAAAGGGACAAAAATGCATTTGCTATTATTTTGCTGGCACTGACTTTTAAGAAATGCACTATTCTGTTACTTTAAATAATTTGATACTTTCGTCCAAATTTTTAAAGAATAATCAACTTACCAAGATCAGTCACTTCTATCTTGTCCAGAAATGGGTCACTCACTGGCAACTATAAAAAAAAATAAAATTATTAAAATTTTGGATTTTCCAAAAAATGCAAAATTCAAAATTTTCTTTAAAAAAACTATTAAATCAATAATCAAATTTGCATAAAATAAATTTAAGAATAATAGGCTACAATATGAATAAAAGTAAACCTTTGCTCTAAAACACAGGCAACCAATTTTGCCAAAACTGAAAATTATGCGAAAATATTTCACACAATTTTGGTACCGGTTTTCAGTGTCTCAAAACTTACTAAATTAAAAGTTGAAATTATGACTCAGGCCTTGCGAAATGCAACTTAATGCTGCAAAATATCTGTCAATAAACACTTCATATTTTACGAGCTCCTGATAAATGCTCCTGCAGAAAATTCAATGCATTTTTCTTAAAATAATCGCATTGATGATTTACTTGAAAAATGATAACGAAAAACAAAATGGCGTCGTTATCAAGTAGGCCTACTTATTTTTTAAAATTAGAAATAATGTAATAGTCCCTAGTGGTAAGCAAACCTGCTTAACACGACGGTCAGTACTGATTGCTCATTTCCAGGGAAAAATGTGAAAATTCGCAAAATATTTGGGGGAAAAAATTAGAATAGTTAAAATGCAGGGTTAAAAATGTGTAAAATAAAAGGCAGGCTGTGCTTGAGAAAGCATTAACAAACATGAAAAAATTCTCAAAATGGAGTAATAAATTTTCTGCAAAAAATACATTTCTGAATAAAAATTACGAATTTCTACAGAAAAATTCCTGTAGAATATCTCTGACATATCAAACTGCGCATGCTCAGAACAGCATCATGGAATTTTTGAAAAGTCCATTAGCAGAAGCGCTTTATAGAACGCGTTCCAAATTCAAAAAAACATTCCAAATTTCGCATCCTTCCATTTTTCAGTTGTAAGAAGCATTTAAAAAGCACTTTCAAAGTTGAAAAAAGCAGCAAATTTACCAAAATTTCTCCAAAAATTGCAAAATATTTCTGTTCTGAGCTATGAATCGCAGGTGCAGGAGTCCCTACACAAGAGCTGGAAACGGTGAGAACTCGTACTATTGCTTTCTAACTCGCAGTCCAAGCCAAAGTTCAATCGTGCCAATGAGTAGGCTTAACTGGAATCGTCCGATGTCGGCCTACTTTGACGACAATAACATTCCGGCTCAACGGTCAGACGTTGACCTTGACTATCCTTTCGAGGTGTCCAAAGTGGACGAGATCGCCGACAATTACAAGGGGGTTGTGATCACCAGTTTTGGCATTATTTGCGTGTACTTGGAACACAAGATCCGAGTGGACATTAGTCTGGACCGGTCAGTCCGCCTCATCAACCCCATTTCCATGTGTTCCTCGGCCATGGACAGTACAGGCTTCGCCTCCTGCCTGGTCCACTATTCGGGCCGGGTTTACCAGACGGACACGGCAGTGGCCATCCAACTGCAGAATGGACACAAGGCCAAGATGTGCAATCGGGGCATAACCTTTGGGGCCAAAGAGTCCCCCATTGTGTACCTGCTGGATGAAGGGGGGGTCAAGACCACCATGGACACTTTCGCCCACCTTGAGCCGGACCTTTCCGTCCATGTGTTCTACAGCAATTCTCAGTATGGACAGAGCCTTGTGGGGGAATGCTTTCAAGTCCTTCAGGTAAGAACTAAATTTTGAATCCCAGAAAATATTCCCTTTCGGATAATTGTACTATAGCAGTTATACTCAGATCCAGTTGTACGCATTTCTGATCTTGGTTTTTAGATGTTATTCAGTTTATGTGCATTTCAGGCTACTTTTTTTTTTTAGAACTGCTTTTGAAAAGCGGGTAGCCTAAAGTGCATATAAATTGAATGACATCAAGATAGGAAATGGATATAACCTGATCTGTGCATAACTGATAATGTCACTGTCCTGAAGTGAGTTAATGGCTAATGCCAGTTTCCTGAACTGAGCATACCCTGAAATACATATAACTGGAAATAACTTGGAACCTAAATTACATAACTGGAAATAACTTGGAACCCGAAATACCGGTACATGTAACTTGAAATAATTTGGAACCTGAAATACATAACTGGAAATAATTTGGACCATAAAATACATAACTGGAAATAACTTGGAAACTGAAATACATATAACTGGAAATAATTCGGAACCTGAAATACATACCTAAAATACATAACTGGAAATAATTCGGAACCTAAATTACATAACTGGAAATAACTTGGAACCTAAACTACATAACTGGAAATAACTTGGAACCTAAAATACATAACTGGAAATAATTTGGACCATAAAATACATAACTGGAAATAATTTGGACCATAAAATACATAACTGGAAATAACTCGGAACCTGAAATACATATAACTGGAAATAATTCGGAACCTGAAATACATAGCTGGAAATAATTTGGAACCTAAAATAGAGGAACCTAAATTACATAACTGGAAATAACTTGGAACCTGAAATACATATATCTGGAAATAACTTGGAACCTGAAATACATATAACTGGAAATAACTCGGAACCTAAAATACATAACTGGCAATAGCTTGGAACCTGAAATACATATCTGGAAATAACTCGGAACCTGAAGTACATAACTGGAAATGACTTGGAACCTAAACTACATAACTGGAAATGACTTGGAACCTAAAATACATAACTGGAAATAACTTGGAACCTGAAATACATATAACTGGAAATAACTTGGAACCTGAAATACATATAACTAGAAATGACTTGGAGCCTGAAATACATATAACTGGAAATAAATTGGATCCTGAAATACATAAAATGTATAACTGGAAATAATTTGGACTAGGGGTAAACCATTCCTGAAGTTTACGTTTGAACTGCACCCAAAACTAGAAGTGTGTAAACCGAAAAAGCTGCATCTGCTGCAAATGTATGGTTGCTCACTTGTAAAAAATTATATCTACTTCCATTTCTGGATATTATATCAAGTTTAAGATATGGTAGAAAATATTATTATCAAGTTCTAGTTTGAAGTAATTTTGATTATACATAGTTTGGGCTTTGCTTTATATTTATTACCCATTATATGTAAATCATGTGATACTCAAATCAAATTAGATTTAATTTAATTATATGTTATTTAATTTAGAAGGTGATCTAGTTACATGTACCATGTTAGGCCAAGAATTATATTCAGTTAAGATTATACTTTATTCACATTATACGCATTTCAGCTTCTCTGTTCAAGGGATTATGACAGATTCTTGTCACCTCTGTCAATGTTACATATTTGTTAGATAATTTCCTATTTGACTCCCGAGATTCCTTACTCAATGGTAATTCTCCAAAGATTCACATGTGATTCTTTTAGGGATTTTCTGAATTTGTGCAGAAAACGCACTGATATAGGCCTATATCACTCCACAAGAATCCTATTTTTCTGTGATTCACAAAGATTCACGTGTGATTCTTTTAGGGATTTTCTGAATTTGTACAGGAAATGCACTGCTATATATCACTCCACAAGAATCCTATTTTTTTGTGATTCTCAAAGATTCACGTGTGATTCTTTTAGAGATTTTCTGAATTTGTGCAGAAAACACACTGCTATATCACTCCACAAGAATCCTATTTTTCTGTGATTCTCAAAGATTCACGCGTGATTTTCTTAGGGTTTTGCTCAGATTCGAGAGATTCTCATCCAGCAGGGGATTATATATCATTGTAGGACTTCCTTATTGTCTTTGCTAAAGTACTGTTATGGCTTTTCATGACTCTGACCTGATAGACACCATGTATAATCTCAAAGTCAAAACCTGTACCATTTTTCCCAGAATGCCAAGAGCTACGTGCACCGCAACGGTGACAATGTGTGGATGATCAACGGCATCGAGATCACCCAGAGCACCCAGGGGGACGTATGTGTGTCCAGGGACAACGGCCGACGCTACCTGAAGACGTCCGTCCTAAGGGTGAACGCCACCGTCTGCACACCTCTGCTGTACGCATGTGCGTCCATGCCGCCTGACAGCCATCTGTTCGTGCGTCGAGGCGAGAAACGCATCTTTGCCAAGGACAACGAGTGCTCCGTCCGCAACGGCCTTCGCTCCGCCAGCCTGGACGAAATGGGACTCATTAAATTGTACTAAGGTAAGGGCACATGCATGCAGCGCCCTCTTCATCCCTACCCACTCTACCACGTGGTCAAGTTCAAAGGTCAATTGCTTTTGTGTTTCAATTTGACGTTCAACTTTTCGTGTTTGCCTGAATAAATTTGTCATCTGTAGTTTCCCTTAAAAATGCTTTTCCCTGACTTTTTACCTTGTTTTTGCATTAAAACTTCGTAACTCCATAACATATTGATGGAATAATTCAGAAGTAACGAATAAGCAAAAAGTTTCTTTGGGGATAATATCGTTTTTATAGATAAAAAGTTATAATTTGGAAATAAATAATGGTAAAAAGGCTGAAATTTGGTGAACAGATGAAACTATATATTTTATAGGGAATGTGCTCATTTTTGTTTAATAATTAAATTAGCAAATTAATTAAGTAATTTGAGAAATAAAAGGCTTTAAAATGCACATTTGCTAGTTCGACTTTGATAAAGTTTGCAGGAAAGCAAAATAAATTAAGTGTAAAGTAGCGAATGTGCACATCCATAAGTTTGCCTAAGTGAATGCAACAAAGAAAATACAAGCAAATGTAGTCACATTCGCTACTTGTATTGTTATAAAAATCGACGTCACGAGTAATTTTTAAAAGGTAAACAAACGAATGGTACCATTTGCTACTTCTAACTTTTTGGACAACATTCGCTACTTCTAACTTTTAGGACAATATTCGCTACTTCTAACTTTTAGGACAATATTCGCTACTTCTATCGTTATAAAAATCAAGGTCATTGGAATTTTAAAAGGTAAACTAACGAATGGTACCATTCGCTACTTCTATTGTTATAAAAACCAAGGTCATGATAAATTTTATAAAATAAACTAACGATGGTGCCATTCGCCACTTCTAACTTTTAGGCATGATACCTTGTTGGATATTCGTTACTCTTCACTTAGACTGTGACTTTAACAATTATTTGGTTAAAATTAATTTCTGTAACTTTAGGTGAATTAGGAACACTTTCAGGATCACAATGGTTCACTTATCTCATTTTTGACAAATTGGCTCATTCGCTACTTCTGAATTAAGCTATTGATATGCAGGCCCCTCTATATTAAAATCTCGTAATGCGATCATGACCTCTTTTTGTGAATATTTATGCAATTTCTTAAAAAAACTGAATTGGAGTAATACGGAGTTTTGATGCAAAGGCGACGCTTTGCAAAATATTCTGCCAAAATTCACCACAATAATTCTGAAATATATTTTCTGCAAAAACAGGCATGGATACCTTTATTTTGCATCTTTTTATAGAATTCGTGGAATGCTTCAATATTCTCCATTTTTTCTCCTAACCTTTTTATTTTTTTTCCCATTTTGCACACAGCCTGCCTGTTTATTTCACATTTTTCACATGCCTGTTTCATCGGGTGTAGGTAGAGTTTGGCCCATGTCGCCAGAGTTGATCGGCACCACTGTAAACACTTTCATATATTCATGCTGTCTAGGTTATTTGACCAACTTCAACCGATTTCGGCCGACATCGGCAGACTTAAAATTAAGTGTAAGTCGGATCCAGTGCAACCTTAGCCTTACCTGGTTTTTGACAGTATAACGCATGCGCAATCTGGGCATAAGCGGCTAAGTAAAAAAACGCTCTAGTGTGAATATGGCTTAAAACATCATTGATGATGTCACAAGTTGTACTCACCCCTCTGGATTCCCGAAACAAAATGGCGGCATGGGTGGGGTGATCGTAGGCCTGATCCACCGACAAATGGCTGCCTCCCAAGGAGGCCCTACGTTGAGCAGCTTCCAACGCATGTTTGCGCAACCATGCACCTGAAATAAACATAAACAAACAATTGGTTAATGATTGGTTATCTAGTTTAAGTGCACAAACATACATTTAGCAATTGGCCCGTGTTCCTAAACCTAACAGAACCTCTCACCTTTCCAATCTCACCTGGGAATGACACTTTCCTTTTCTGTTTCGAGATTTTCTTGTACATCTCTCATAGTTCCCAGTAGCACTGATCCGATTTGTGTTCAAAAATACCACGTATTCCAAAAGTGCCTCACCTTGTTATCTAACCTTATCACCAACTATCTGACTATCTCTATGGATGGCCCTGTGCTTCTTACTTAGCAAGCTCGTAGTTAGGCTCCGGTAATTGGCAATTTGCAATACTTCCCCAATCGATAGTTTTGTAATGTACCAATTGGGTTTCGGAACACATCTAAGTGCATCCAATCAACAAGTTAGCATCAACAAGACTAGTGCTCTTCTTGTATTCAACTAATGCCGAAAAATGGCTGTTTTTTGTTTTTATTAATGATGTGATTCGGGGCGAGAATTTATTAATTCTGATATGTTTTATCCTTGAGATGATCCAGTTTTGCGTTTGTGAAAAAAAAACATAAACCACCTGTGGCCATTTTTGTGCTTTTATAGTTTAGATATTATGACATCGATGAGTTTTGGTACATGCAGGGACGAAACTAAGGGGGGAAGCATAGGGGGGGCAACGCCCCTCTAATATTTCTGAAAACTCTTGCTTTTGACGGAAAATTCTGGCAATTTATCGGAATTTTTAGCAATTTATCTGAGATTTTGGCAATATTACCTGTAAATTTTGACAATGTATGAGATTTTGACAATTTTGTCATTACATTTTTACAGAATGTTGTCATTGGTAAATTTTTAATTTTACCCACCTTGCTAGAAATTTTAAAAATTTTCTCTGCAAATTTGGACACTTTTGTCTACAAGTTTTGACATTTTCCCATGCAAATTTGGACAAATTTGTCTGCAAATTTGGACAATTTTCTCTGCAAAATTGGACAATTTACTTTGCAAGTTTAGACAATTTTCTCTTTAAGTTTGGGTAATTTTTTTGGCAAATTTGGACAATTTTGTCTGCAAATTTGGACAATTTTGTTTGCTAATTTGGACAATTTTGTTTGCTAATTTGGACAATTTTCTCTGCAAATTTATACAAAATTTGGACAATTTTCTCTGCAAAATTGGACAATTTTCTCTGCAAAATTGGACAATTTACTTTGCAAGTTTAGACAATTTTCTCGGTAAGTTTGGGTCATTTTTTTTGGCAAATTTTGACAATTTTGTCTGCAAATTTGGACAATTTTCCCTGCAAATTTATACAATATTAAGAATATTTGGAAAATTCGGTATTTTTTCCTACTACTTTATGGTGGCGCCACTTAAAAATGCAGGCGGTCTTATGAAACACTTTTTGTTGGCATCTTCTCTTAAATTCATAGTTAAACCATAGTTCAAATAGGGTGTTTGAATGAGGTTTTGCAGCATGTTTATCTTTAGAAAATTTATTTTTCAACCTACTTTATGGTGGCGCCACTTACAAGTGCAGTGGTAGTCTTACGAAACACTTATTGTTGACATCCATTCAAGCTTCATAGTTAAACCATAGTACAAATAGGGTGTTTCAATTCAATTGTGCTGCATGTTTATATTTGGAAAATTCAGTTTTCCCCCCCCTTACTTTATAGAGGCGCCACTTAAAAGTGCAGTGGTAGTTTTACGAAACACTTTTCGTTGGCATAAGCTAATTCAAACAGCTTACCTTGAATACTTGCACCTGTAATAGTTGCATAATGTCCAGGGTATCCCTGAGAGGATGAATATGCCTGGTATTGCCTCTGAAAGTAGCAAAAAATAGGGCAAATTACAAATTTGTAAACATTTGAAATTACTGTATAAAGTGGGAAGTTCCCTTTAAGACAGGTGTTTTCGGGAACATAGAAATAAAATAATACTCGTAATTTTCAAATAGTGAGAAATCCTAATTTTTATGTAAAACGATTGCAGTATCATATTGCCTGATTCCCAGAATACCTGAATTATAAAATCTCAGAAAATGTTAGCGCCATCTGTTAGTAATGGGAGAAAGCGCCATTAATGGAATCATTCAATTTCAGAGTCACTTTCATTCTATGCAATAATGAATAGAAATAAAATTGTATATGTGTTCAATTTTTTTTTTAATTTAAAATTTTTTTTTAATATGGCGGAAATTTTCTGAGATTTTAGTAGTGGATTCCCTACTCTAAACAACAAGTAAGTGAATGTCACACACACAAAAACATGATTTTTTTTTACAAAAAAATACACTTGGAAATTGCCTAACAACGTGTTTGTTAATTTCTAACTGGAGTTTCAGTGTTGCCAGGCATTTTGTTTTTACCAGAATTTCATTCCAACAGTACCAAGAAACAGAAACAAGTTACTAGAGTAATCCAATAAGCTAATGTTTTCAACACAAAATATAAGTACTGATAAGAGATTCCATTTATTGAAAATTTCCATGGAATCCTGAGTGAATCTGATTTGGGATTCCCCTGACTTTCCCTGACTTTTAGCCTATACACTCCAAATCCCTGTCAGTGAATAAAAACACATTGCAAGTCAATCATCTTATTATAACTTGCTGCATTGGCCTATTTGTTTCAGAAGTTATTCTCAACTGTTGCATCAATAACGACTTGGTCATCAATAACCCCCGGTTAATATAACACCTACAGTACCAAAACTCTATGGTTACACTTGACAAGTTACAATTTCATTCTCCAAATTACATGCTCAAATTTCAATAAATTTGAATGCTCAGCAATGAAAACTTACTATGAGAAATAATAACCCGTGGTTCATAGTTTGCCAACTATGGTCAGCTAAGTTCCAGTTCCCATATTTATATGATTATATCCAAAGTATGAGGTCGTTACGCATGCAGGGCACAAGCAAAAAAACTGGAAAGTGCAACAATCAGTAAGGGAATAAATAACCCTTGACTCATAGTTTGCCAACAATGACCAGACTACTATAGTTACATTTACATACGTCAAGTTACATTTACAGGCCCACTAAGCATGTAAAATTTCAATAACCTTCTAGACCCAGTTTTATATATATTCCCTATAAACTCATTATGGGAATAGTTATTAATAATTAATCCTCGATTCATTGTATGATAACCATTGGTTACTTTTAAAAAAAAAGGAAATAACAAAATATTGTTAGCAAAGCTAAGCATATTGCATTTGTAATTACCATTAATTTAGTGAAAAATCATTGATTTTAGTAAAACACGGGCAGCGCCATATTTGCCCACTAGTGGTGCATAGTGAGAAAAAGGTGAACTATTCACAATTGGCTGCTACTAGCACCATCTAGTAGTCGCTTTGGTAACTTTCGCCATTGAAAGAGTCCATGTTTGGCTTCACATTTTACCTATGTAATCTGACTAATGCAGTGAAAGTTAAAATTTTAAATAGATTCCTAAGCTGGCTGCCTAACTGAATATTAACCAAGTTGAAAATCATTTATCTTGAAGTTGTGAGAATTTAACTGGAATGGAAAATTCCGTTATACGTGAGGAATTAGAATTTACTGCTATAGTTAATTGTATGACCTTGTTTAAAACTAGTTAAAAATGGCCGCTCATGACCCCTTGGGCCTTGTTTATTGCTGAAATAATTGGAATTACGTTATGTTTTAACAACACTTACATTTTTTTCTCAAAATTATGTTAATTAAATCCAGTTTTAATTAATAAACAACTCTCTCATGCCCTTGCCAATTATAACAGACGGAAGTAGTTTTCTTTTACGATACTAAAGTAGCACAGATATTTTAATTAAATTATTAATTTAGGCCTATTTTTTGGATTCTGTACAGTCTGTTCAGACTTTTGTACTGCCTAGTATTTTTCATAGAAAGTTTGAAACAGCTGATTTGTAATATATTTCAAAATACATTAACCCTGTAAATATTGAAATATATTGTCAAGATGACTCTTTGGTGAATCTCACAATTTTTCTAGGAATCTTTGGCAAATATCTTTCTATAATTGAATTTAACATTTTTCTAAGAAGCTTTATTAATAAATCTCAAAGATTTTCCGGGTAAATCTTTAGTCAAAGTTCACATGACAAACTTTCATAGTGAATCTGTGGTGAATCTAACAATTTTTCTAGGAATCTTTGGCAATCTCACAGATTTTCTAAGTGATCTTTGATGAACTTGACAGATTTTTCTAGGAAACATTAATAATATCGTACATTTTCAGGGTGAATTTTCAAATTTCATAAAATTTCATAGTAAATCTGTGGTGAGTCACAATTTTTCTAGAAATCACTGGCAAACCTCACCAATTTTCTAGATGAATTTTTTGGTGAAATTAACAGATTTTTCCAGGAAGCTTTAGTAAATCTCACAGATTTTCTGGGTGAATCTTTAGTCAAAGTTCACATGAAAAACTCAATAGCGAATCTGTGGTGACTCTTGACAATTTTTCTAGAAATCTTTGACAATCTCACAGATTTTCTAAGTGAATCTTTAGTCAAAAGTTCACATGACAAACTTTCATAGTGAATCTGTGGTGAATCTCACAATTTTTCTAGGAACCTTAGGCAAATCTCAAACATTTTCTAAGTGAATCTGACGAAATTTAACAGATTCTTATAGTAAAGCTTAATTAAAGCTCACAGATTTTACGGGTGAATCTTTAGTCAAATTTCACAAACTTTTATAGTGATTCTGTGGTGAATCTCGCAATTTTTCTTTTGGTAAATCTCAAAGATTTTTTAAGTGAATTTCTGATAAATTTAACAGATTTTTCTAGGAAGATTTAATAAATCTCCCAGCTTTCAAGGTGATTCTTCAACATGACAAACTTTCATGGTGAATCTTAAATTTTTCTAGGAATCTTTGACAAATCTCAAAGATTTTTGAAATTAAATCTTTGATGAATTTAACACAATTTTCTAGAAAACTTTATTGAATGTCACAGATCATCAGGGTGAATCTTTAGTCAAATTTCACATGACAAACTTTCATAGTGAATCTTTGTGAACATCACAGTTTTTCTAAGAATCTTTGGCAAAACTCAAATTTTCTAAGTGATTCTTTGATGAATTTAATAGATTTTTCTAGGAAACTTCAGAAAATCTCAGATCTTAAAAGTACTTTTGTGCTTACATTTTAAGAGTATATTATTAGTGACCCACCAACAAAAAAATATATTTAAAAAATAAGATATTGGGGTTTTGAGAGCAGAGAAAGTAGTTCTAAGTGGTGCAGGGTGTTTTGACCTTAAATAAGAGAAAGGTCAAAACTGCATACTAAAACGCTGTTAATGAAAATTCGTTAACCAACATAACGAGACTAACACAAAAAAAAAACCTTTTCAAATATTAAGGTTAACAGCTTTTAAGTGTTAGAATGAGACATGGAGTGATTCCCATATTTACTTGGTAAATCCCAAAAGTGAATCTTGGTGAATTCAGTGAATATTATGTTTTTGTTGAGAATCTTGAATGTCCTTTCTTGATCACAAAGTGACTCCCTCGGTCAGAGCAATCACATGGAATACAAGAGTAGAATCTTTGTAAATCCTAGATAAATTTTTGTGAATCTTGTGAAATCTTACTCCATCCTAATAACTTTAAAAAACCCACGTGTATCCCGTGGGATTCACACAGATTTGGAATGGCCCCTAGTTTTGGAACTAGCTCTATCCCTTAGTTTGTACAGAAATTTTCCAATTTTGCAGTGAATCTTACTGAATCCTAAGTAAATCTTGTTGAATCTTTGTGTATTTGGTGAATTCAATGGACTTATGTTTGTAAAACTGAGATTCACTATGATTTGGAATAGCACCTTAATTTGAAACTTGGTCTATCCTTTGGTTTGTGCATAAATTCCACAATTTTGAGGGAATCTTACTGAATCCTTAGAAGTAAATCTTGCTGAATCTTTAAGAACCATGTTAAGTCAATGTACTTATATTTGTAAAATTGGGATTCGCTGTGATTTGGAATGGCCACTAGTTTTGGGACTTGATTTATCATTTGATTTATGTAAAATACTCATAATTTTGCAGTGACTCTTACTGAATCCTAAGTAAATCTTGTAGAATTTTTGCCTACCATGTGAAATCAATGGACTTATATGTATAAATTAAGATTCGCTATGATTTGGAATTGTCCCTAGGTTTGGGAATTGCTCTATCCCTCAGTTTGTAAATAATCCCAAAAGTTTGCAGTGAATCTTACTGAATCCTAAGTAAATCTTGTTGAATCCTTGTGTACCATTTAAAGTTAATGGACTTATGTTTGTAAAATTGGGATTCACACTGATTTGGAATGGCTACTAGTTTTGGGACTTTATCTATCATTTGATTTATGTAAAAATCTCATAATTTTGCAGTGAATCTTACTGAATCCTAAGAAAATCTTGTAGAATCTTTGTGTACCATGTGAAGTCAATGGACTTATGTTTGTAACATTATGATTTACTACAATTTGTAATTGCCCCTAGTTTTGGGACTTTTCTATAATTCAGTTTGTGAAAAAATCCCAAAATTTTGCAGTGAATCTTACTGAATCCTAAGTAAATCTTGTAGAATCTTTGTGTATCTGGTGGAGTCAATTAACTTATGTGTATAAATTCAGATTCACCAAGATTCATACATTAAGACTTTAATTTTTCCAATCTCTTAAGAATATCAGTTGAGATTCATGTCAAGCCTCTGCTATTTCTAAATCTATCCTATTCTTGTGTCTGGACCACTTAATCTCGATGAATCCCTAGTGAATCTTACACCTGGCAAATATTATTCTTATCAATTTTTCTTTTGGGATTCACCTATAGCTACATTGAATTAAAACTGGTGGTAAAAAAAAGTAGATTCCATGAAAATTTAGTACCGGGTATAATCTTTCATGATTCTTATGGGATTTATCAAGATTCACAAATATGAATCTCGATGATTATTCTTAGCATTTCAAAGGATCCTTGTGATTTCTTTTGGGATTCACCTATAACTACATGACTCTAAATTGATAAGAAAAAATGTGGATCCCAGAAAAATCTGGGGTAATCGTTGATGATTCTTATGGGATTTATCAAGATTCGTGAATCTTGCACTTGGCAAACATTAATCTTAGCAATTCAAGGAATCCTTGATTTTTTTTAGATTCACCTATAGCTACATGGAAATAAAACTGATGAGAAAATAGTGTATCCCAGGAAAATCTGGGATAATCGTTCATGATTCTTATGGGATTTATCACGATTCACAAATATGAATCTCTAGTGAATCTTACTTTTGGCAAACATTAATCTTAGCGATTCAAGGAATCCTTGTGATTTCTTTTGGGATTCACCTATAACTACATTGCTCTAAACTTATAAGAAAAAATGTGAATCTCAGGAAAATCTGGGGTAATCGTTGATGATTCATATGGGATTTATCGAGATTCACAAATATGAATCCCTAGTGAATTTTACACTTGGCAAACATTATTCTTGTCAGTTCAAAGAATCCTTGATTTTTTTGGGATTCACTTATGGCTACATGGAAACTGATGAGAACAAAATGTGTATCCCAGGAAAATTTGGGGTAATCGTTGGTGAATCTTATAAGATTTTTTGAGATTCACAAATATAGCCTCTGGTGTTTTGGAACACTGTCCTATCTTTAGGCCTAACTATAACATTACTAATTTGTAGGGAATCCTGGTGCTTTTCATGAGACTCTTAAGTGCATAATGGTGAATCTTCTAGGATTCAGTGTGATTCATGAATCTCAGTAGCCTTATCTCATTACTCATTCAAAACACTAATCATATCTTAAAACTTGAATCAATTCTCAAACTAATTTTACAATTTCTGCACGTCTAAAATCCATAATTCTGCAAATTTAAATATTATTGCATTGAACATTTAGATGATAATGAGTAAATTATGAATTAATCAAGCAATTCCTATGAAAATTATGAGTCTTAACTAGTTTAAGCTGCTCGTTTGCACTTCTACTATACAAACCTTGGATTGTTATCTAATTTTGTCAATATGTTTGGTACCACCCTAACTTATTTCAGCTTTTAATTGAATTTCTAGATCAATTAAAGTAGAATGGCCTCATTGTATAAATTAGTGAGAAAAAAATTCCAAGGTGGGCTTATTAGTTAGGGTTTAGTGCTGCATTTCAATGCCTAACACGTGCACCACAGCCCAATGTTTTGGGTTAGTTGGTACATGTATTTGAAAATGTTCCTGCAGAAATTATTTTCTGTCTAAAATGTCATAAATTTATGCAGAAAAACTGATATTACTGGTCTATACAAAAAAAGTGATATTAGTGTTGAGCAGAAAAACTTACATTAGTGTTCTGCAGAAAAACTGATCTTAGTGTTCTGCAGAAAAACTGATCTTAGTGTTCTGCAGAAAAACTGATATTAGTGTTCTACAGAAAAACCGGTCTTAAGTGTTCTGCAGAAAACTGACATTAATGTTCTGCAGAAAAACTCACATTATAGTGTTCTGCAGAAAAACAGACATTAGTGTTCTGCAGAAAAACTGATATTAGTGTTCTGCCGAAAAACTGATATTAGTGTTCTGCAGAAAAACTGATATTAATGTTCTGCAGAAAAACTGATATTAATGTTCTGCAGAAAAACTGGTCTTAAGTGTTCTGCAGAAAACTGACATAGTGTCCTGAAGAAAAACTGATATTAGTGTTCTGCAGAAAAACTGATATTAGGCCTAATGTTCTGCAGAAAAACTGACATTATATAGTGTCTTGCAGAAAAACTAATAGGCCAATTAGTGTTCTGCAGAAAAACTGATATTAGTGCTCTACAGAAAAAACTGATATTAGTGTTCTGCAGAAAAACTGACATTAATGTTTTGCCAAAAAATTGACATTAGTGTCCTGCAGAAAAACTGACATTAGTGTTCTACAGAAAAACTGATCTTAGTGTTTTGCAGAAAAACTGATATTAGTGTTCTGCAAAAAAACTGATATTAGTGCTCTGCAGAAAAACTGATACATTGTATTAGTGTGTGCAGAAAAGTAAGTTTCTTCACGATTTCTGCAGAATCAATTTCTACAGAATGTTTTCACAGCTAACATTTCAGCATAACATAATTTTTTTTTTTAGAAATTCGTCATTTTAAAGGGAAAGTCCCATCTCATGACAAGTTATTTTTAGATGAAATAGGCCTACCAAATAAGTTGATATGAGAATGTGACATTACAATTTTAACCAGACTTACCATAAATAAAATATCTCTGGTCAAAGAGTCTGATTTGATGCAAAATGCAGTTCATACAATAACAATATGGCATTTGTCCCTCTAGTGGGAATGTGAGGAAGCAAATCCACCATCTTGGGAATCCCAGATCAATTCATTTTGCATGGAGAGTTCATTAATCCTTTGCAAAATAATTTTTGTTATTATTTCAGCAAATTGCAGAAAAAAAATTGAGCTTTTTTATGGCTAATGCCTTGTCATGAGGTGAGACTTTCCTTTAGGTAGGCCTATGCTCCTAAACCTAAAAGCAAAAACATCTAAGTTCTTGTACCTTGTTCCTACGAATTACACGGTTCAAACCCAACAACAATAACGGGATATTACACGCGTGTTAGTGCATTGATTTCTGTCATTTCTGCCCTGGTGGCCAATTTCCCAACTAAAATCTGTTTGCAAATTATTTTATTAATAGTGCACTTTGACCTTACCAATTGGCCAAGGGCTCATGGTCACCCCCCTGCATTATGGGTAAACAAATAGAAATTATCAATATTTTGTTGGCAAATGTTTTGCTTAGGTGTTATTGTCAGATTAGAAAAATGTACAAATAAACACGATGACCTCATCGATGATTAAATCAGGTTAATCTTTTGATAGCTTTTTGAACGATATTGGTTAAGCTTCTAATTTGCAGGTTATTTTGGCTAACTTTTTTGCAAATATTTTTCAGCAAAAAAAAAAATCTGAAAATAATTTTAAAATTTTTTTCATACTAATTTCTCAAATCTTTTAGAAATATTCAAATAAATGTTGCATAAAATAGATAGTTTTTCACATTTTTCACAAATTAATTTACCACCAATTTGTAAATTTTTATATAGAATTTTCCAATCAATTTCTCAAAAATTTAAAACCAACTATGCCCTAGTCATATGAAAAAAAATGTGTTTAATAATGCTTTGAAAACTATTGAAAACTAAAAATTATCAAAAAATTAGCAAAATTTTGCAAACATTTTTTGGGGAGAAAATATGTAACTGATACATTCTTCTAAATGGTTTCTTATTAAATTATTATAATTCTTATAAATTATTCTAAAATATTTGTGAAAAATACCTTATTTAGGTTTGTCATAGTCTTGCCAGAATTTTACACGTATTTTGTGAAAATAATCCATATTTTTCATTTTTGTCTGACTTTTTACACATTTTTTTCTAACTAGTGCCTACATTTTTATGAATTATTAATTCTCAATTTTGCTTTGCAATCAACTTTTTAGCAGAATTTTCAAATATTCCTCAGGTAAAAATCACTAAATTGAATTTTTTTTACTAAATAATCTCTAAACAAAAAAAACCATTAATAAGTTTTAAAATGTTTTGCCAAATATTTCTTGCATATATTGCGGAATTCATTCAAAACTCCAATGTTTTCGAGAAATACCTGGGAATAAACATTTCTAATAAAAACAAATTGATATTAATGAAAATGTACAAAAAAAAATTGCCTGTTTTTACAAAAAAAAATGCTTACAATTTTTTCCCCACAAATATAACAAAATAACCATTTCTTATAGAATTTTAAATTGTTATTGCAAAACAAGGCTTCTGTTAAAAACACCTGTACAGAATTCTAAAAAATTCTCAAAAAAGTTCAGTGCCAATACAAAAAAGCTTGCAATTTTTTTTCCCAAAAAATATAACAGAATAACCATTTCTAACAGAATTTTAAATCCTTACATTGCAAAACAAGGCTTCTAAGCAACTGTACAGAATTTTGAAAATTCTCAAAAAAGTTCAGTCAATATTTACAAAATTTCCTTACAATTTTTTCACCTCAAATATAACAAACTAACCATTTCTAACAGAATTTTAAATTCTTATATTGCAAAACAAGGCTTCTAAGCACCTGTACAGAATTTTGAAAATTCTCAAAAAAGTTCAATGTCAATATTTACAAAAAAGATTGCAAATTTTTTTCCCACAAATATAACAGAATGACCATTCCTAACAGAATTTTAAATTCTTATATTGCAAAACAAGGCTTTTAAGTAGGGCCTACCTGTACAGAATTTTGAAAATTCTCAAAAAAGTTCAGTGCCAATATTTACAAAAAAACTTGCAAATTTTTTTCCCAAAAAATATTCCAGAATGACCATTCCTTATAGAATTTTAAATTCTTATTGAAAAACAAGGCTTCTAAGTACCTGCACAGAATTCTAAAAATTCTCAAAAAAGTTCAATGCAAATATTTACAAAAAAGCTTGCAAATTTTTTTCACATAAAATATAACAAAATAACCAGTCCTCATAGAATTTTAAATTCTATTGTACCAAGATTTCTAAGTACCTGTACAGAATTTTACAAATTCCTGCACTAAAACTTAAATACTCTTTTCTCGAGATTTTGTTTCAGAACAAAAATCCATTCTATCCAACAGCAGAATATCCAACGGAAAAATTCGCACAAATTTCATTTCCAGAAACTCACTTTCACTTTCCTCTCATCCTCCTCCTTTTTCTGCAAAAACTCCTGCTGCTGATGGTACCCAACTCCAGTGGGAGCAAGTGAGTGGCTCCTCGGCTTCACGAATGGCTTGGTACCATTCTTAGCCGAACTCTTAGACTTCAGATGGAACTTCTTGGTCCAAGGAAAGAACGGCATTGCAATTATCCCACTCTACCACAAACACATTCCAGCACAAATAATCCTACGGTGGTACTTCTGCACTTCTGCACAATCCAAGACCAAGACCAATTTGAGTCCGAAGCAGGAATCACGCAATCAATGTCACGAAAACAACATCCAGGTGAGCTGAAGGCCCAGCCAAACCACCAATCAGATCTGACTAAATGGTTCCCATGTGTAGCAGTGCAAAGTTTGCTGATTTCAGGTGCAAAATGCGATAAGCTGCAACAGCCCCTGATCAAGCAGTTCACAGAGTATAGCAACCCAAAAATGAGATCAAGAATCGTGAGGTGGTTTGGGTAATCGGTGCCGAGGTTATCAGTTGGGGGCGGATCACAACGGTAAACTAGTTTGTAGGGAGAGAAAATGCTGCTGGAATAATTAGGTAAGTTTCACTTTTTTCTGCTGTAGGGGGGCTTCGGGGGGGGGGGGGGAGCTGGATTTCTGCCAAAATACCTTGAAAATGTGCATGGAAATTGCTTTAATTCAAGATGGCATTCTTATTTCTTATTCAAATGCCAATTGGCAGCTTATTTGTTGGAGAAATCAATGCCTGGGCCATTTGCTTCCAAATTGGACTCGTGCCAACTGTTGGGAAATGTCACTGGGGAGGGGTTTAGGTTAAGGCTGCACGTAGTATTTACTCCTTTGTTCACCTAACTACAATGTGGAAGAATTAATCAAGTTCATCCATGGAAATTTACAATAATAAGCTTGTTTATTCTTTCTTAAGAAAGCCTGGATTAAAAGATTTCAGGATTTTTTCCTCTCCCTAGACAAAATTTCAAAGGTATACAATGAGCAGAAAATAAACAGCCAAAGAAAATGAATACTTTGGAAAACTTCCTCTATAACCCAAACATTGAACAGAAAAGGTATAACAAATGAATGTTAATTTCCTTTGTATACAAGTGCAGAAGAAAGCAAGAACTTCCAGATTTGAATATGGTGCCACTGGTTTCCCTGCATGTTTAGTGTATCTTTGATTCAGTGTATATATTTTGATTGTGTATTTTTATGATTGGCTTCTCAATAAAGAGTTTTACGCAACGTAAATTCTGTCTCTGTCTGTCTCAAACTAAGATTCCAGTTTATGCATATCACAATAGTAACTGATAATTCCCTCTCCCTATACAAGTTAAAAACAATAAATAAATAGGAATTTCCTCTCTCTCTCTCTCTCTCTCTCTATGCAAGCTAGAAAAAAATAGATAATTTCCTCTTCCTATAAAATATAATGTAGCTTTCTATAGAGCTACAGAAAATAGATAGATTCCCTTCACAGAAAGCTCACAGATAGTTTCCTCTCCCTATACAAGCTTCAGAAAGCTCAAAGATAGTTTCCTCTCCCTATACAAGCTTAAGAAAGCTTAAAGATAGTTTCCTCTCCCTATAAATGGCACAGGGGCAATTAAAAGGACAATTTCTTCTCCCCATTCAAAGATATAGAAAGCACAGATAGTTTCCTCTCCCTATAAATGGCACAGGGGCAATTAAAAGGACAATTTGCTATCCCCATTCACAGATTTAGAAAGCTCACAGACAGTTTCCTTTCCCTATGCAAGAAATTTAATGGGGAGAGAATTTCCTTCCCTGTACGTTACAAATGAAACAAAATACACAAAATATCCTTACTTGATACAATAACATTTTATGTACAAAATAGGTTTACAGCTTGACCTAGAACACCAATGCTAACTCAATATGGTACCAAAACATTAAAACAAACACACAGATAATGAATCGTCAAGGATAACCATTGGCTCATAGTAAGCTAACTACAGCCTGACCAAGGCATTATTTTTAATGCTTACACTGTAATGATAACCACTAAATTGAGACAGGAAAATGAACAAAGAAGACTGGGAAAACAAATCTGTCTAATCATGATAGAGTCACTATAAGCCAAGGGTCACATATGACCAAGCATTATTTCTACAATGCATTTTAAATACTTGTTACAAATAAAACAGGCCTAGATATAACATACAGCATAACATATACGGTATCACTCATTTTTGAACCAAACTAGCACCCGAACACAACAGATAAATAATGTCATAGATAACCCTTGGTTCATACTTTGCAGACTATGGGGTCATTCCATTTTAAAACGACCAATTTCAGCAAATTTCCCCCAGTGACCACGAGATATTTGGACCAAAATT
>JAQIXP010000434.1:0-26321 GCA_034700285.1 Proteroiulus fuscus
TTTGGAATTGAGTCCTAATATTTTACACCAGTTAAGAATACATATGTACTAACATCCTGACAAATTTTGGTCCAAATTTTGGAATGACCCTTTGTTGAAATAGGCCTATGTCACGACAATTAAGTTCTATGTGCATTTGTTGCACGTTTAAAGTCTACTCTATAGGACAGTTGCTGGCTTGCTAAATTACACGGTAAAAATGTACAGGCAAACACAAGCCATCGTAAGCTTTCGGCTATATCGTTTAACCTGTAGACTGTATTAGTATTATACCCAAAGAAAAGAGAGAAATTCAACGAGGGCGCCAGGAAAACTACACGTATTACATGTATATTATGAATTCCAAAAATAAGATTACCAAATTTAATTTCTTCTTTTTTTAGCTCGACCATAACCCTTTAGTTTTTTTTTACGAAAGTGGATTTCTAAACTCTTATAACCATCTGCAATTTGTCATAGAAGTAAATATTTTCAAAAAAAAAGATCACTGCAATAAACTTTGTAAAAGGCGTGTGACTTTCTGCTTGCGTTAGATTGCAAATGTTATGAGAAACGTGTATGGCATCACAATATAAAGAAATTGTAAATGCCATTCTTATCCACTATAGAACTACAAGGTAGGCCTATCTTCTATTTAAAAATTTGTCAACGTGCTCATTTTCAATTTATCCATAAAAGACAATATGGAATTACAACCAGACAATAACATTGTATTAACTACACTGATCCTAGGTTTATAAATTAATCTATATTCCACACTTTCACCAGAATTTTGATATATATATATAGGCCTACGTTTCTTAAAATTGTTGCATCCACCATGTATAAGTACATGTATTTTCTATAAAGAACTTTGAAAGAATGATGTCTGTAACGAATATTAAAATGCAGTGCACTAAGGAATCAATATGGATCATTAACCATATAGGCCTACGCCAGTATATCATCATCCGATACTGCATAGGCCTACGAAGCATACATTTTAAACGGGGGTTTACTTATGTTTTACATGATCATCCAACCTTTTAGTCCCAGTTTCAACTGACATAAAAATAACATATTCACGAATAATGGGAAACATTCGTAGCTCTAATTAGCGTCTCCAGGGTGCATATTAGCAATCGTTTACTAATTACTGCTAGTTGTCAGTTTGGTTAAAATTGATTCAGAATTATCAATGCACCCATTATAAAGTTCTTTTAATAGTAAACATACCATTGCCAGTCAGTGGGGATACAATGCAAAAGTTGTAAAATCTATATTTGTACATACCGAGCATTATACTTTAAAGGGGTTTTTTTTTGGAAAGGGTTCAAGGTAGTAGGCTAACACCATCTAGCAGGAAAATGTTGAAAACACACAGCATTGAAATTGTTTATATGGTAGACTGTTAGTGGTACATGTACTGCCTCAGCATTCCCCAGCAGCAGGGAAATGTTGAAAACACAGCATTGAAATTGTTTATATGGTAAACTGTTATTGGTACTGCCCTGGCAGCATTCGCCTGGAGGGACTATAGAAAACCACAAAAACCATAAGTCAAGGCAGCCATGGACGTAGCACATATCGTTAGGAACATGTGTCCGATGTTGGGGAAAGATAACCCTGATCTCCAGAATGACTGGCGGGAGTGCTAACCACTTAATCAACCTGGCTGGTCACTGAAAACGGAAGTCTGCTGAATTCCAAAATTTGACGGAGGCAGACCTGTCTGCATGATGTCTGATTTGGCAGCAAACACCCTATACTGTATCAGGATGCTAGCAACTCAGTCCCAGTCGTGGATAATTTCCCAAATGCATTCAAGATGTTTTACCTCTACAGTACTGTAGTGTGTTTTAATGAAACACATCTCCCTTAAACAGAGATGGATGATACGCTTATAGCTGTAGATGCTAGAGCCTAGAGGACATGTACTGCAGGACTACAGGTACTTGCAGCTTGGACTAGCTTGTAGCAGGTCACTTACAGACTAAGTCCAGAACATTTTATTTGTTTCTTAAGTGGTCTAGCGTGAAATTAGTGATTATTATGCTGACCCAATGCGACTTACAATTGCATTGTGGAAACTAGGGCTCAAAACAAAACGGACGCATTTTAATAAGTAAAGGTTGCATCATATTGTGGTTTGACAAGAGGCAATCTGCACGGGTGGGCTCCAAGGTGGCCTCTCAAGCCCTTTACTGAATGTTGCTAGTTGCTACAAAGATTTAGTAGCAGTTATTCACTGAATCAACGTCTTGCTCAATGCACATTTATCATAATATTGAAACTTATATTAAGCACTTGCACTGCTATTATTTGAAAGATATCTTTGTTATGTTAAAAAAGTGTTCTGAATGCTCACCTATTCCAAGCCTATTCGATGCTCCCGAGAATCATGGTCGTTGCTACCGTTAAAATGTTTTAACGTTGAATATTTAAATTAATATGAACTGCAGGGTATATAAGTACCCATTCTAACTATAGCGAGTATATTTTGTTTTTCATTTCACAAGTACATTATAAGAATTTACTGAAAAAAATCACAACAGCACTATTGTGGAGGTCAATGCACGGATGAACACACACTATAGTGATTTTTCAAAAAAAAATGTAAATACGGTTATGAGGATGTGGTGTGATCAACCACATCCGGTAAATAGTTCTTACTAATTCAAATGTATAAATGGAACTACAGTATTAAGATTATTTAAAATTATGGTAATTTCATATCCTCAAGTTACTATTTACAACTTCAATTAGGTTTGTTTGATTTACTTTCTACGAAAATAAATAAATTGATTTTTGCAGGCTCGCAGCTGACAATCAGCAAATTCAAGATGGAGGTTAAAGTGTATGGCTTTTAAATGTTTTGTTCGTTGGTTTTGCGTCTTTGCGATGAAGTAAAGGTATAGCAGTATCAATTAAATTATTTTTTATTGATAAATGCAAATGCCCTCGTATGGATATTGCATGAATGTAATATTAGAAGCCGATTTCGTATTAATTATGCCAAAAATAAAATTATTTTCAAATGAAAACGGCGCTTTTATGTCAGCCTGTATTAATTTTGGAGTCTGGACTATTAAAGAATATTTGTAAAGGTCCAAGAAAGAGCCCATGACCTTCGACCTTCGCTTGGACTGAAACGTTAAAGCTGCACTGCACTGAGAAATTTTTTGTCTAAAAATGAATTAAAAGCACGTGCCAATTTCATTTGAATTGCTGGTATATGCAAGTGCACCGAGCCCCATTTTTGGAACAGAAATTTCTTCAGGACAATGCACCTTTAATGGTGCACTGCCCTGATAAATGTTTGGTTCTAAAATAAAACTCAGTGCACGTGCACGTAACATTTGGTTTGCTGGGATATGCACGTACGTTGAGCCCCATTTTGAAATAAAAATTTCTTGAGGGCAATGCAGCTTTAATCCAAGCTATGACCACGGACTAGCGATTCAATTCTGAATTTATGGGCTTTATTTTGTAGCTTGTACAGAAATTTTGTTCTTAATTTTGTTTTATTGGATTAGTTAAACGAAGCATTTCATAGTAATATAACAATATTGCTTGTTGACATTGATTTTCTTGCAATAGGGCCAAACTGGAAATTATGGATAATCCTTCCGTGCAAATTTCCAATGCAGTCGTCGCTGGTTCTGATCAAGAGCAATTTAAATTGTTCAGTGGCCCTTTGAACAATCTGGATCCTAGTTGCGGCTATCGTCAAAATGACAAGCTCGCCGAGAATATGCTGCAACTTTTAGCAGCCGTAAACAAAGTCGGCGGTACACCACCATTACAGCTAGATCGCAATTGCATCGTCTCTATGGTAGACGAGGAGTCATTCTGTGTTGAAAAGAATGGTACCCTACGCTGGCAATGTAACATTTGCCCCAAATATTATGCAACGAAGAATATTCTTGTCACACACCTAATGGGACATTATAAAATTAAACCTTTTGCCTGTTCAGTCTGCCAGAAGACATTCAATCAGGCGACGCGGCTTCGATTTCACATGTTGAGCCACAAAGGCAAGCGTCCTTACAATTGCTCTGTCTGCCAACGATCTTTCTCCCAAATGATTCATCTCAAGCGGCACAGTTTAACCCACGAAAACAAACAACCCTACTATTGCAAGCCTTGTGCAAAGGGCTTTGCATTGATGGGTGAACTGCAAAGTCATCTCGAGATTCACAAAGCCAAAATAGAACAGAACGTCAGTACTTCCTTCATCGGCAATACACACATCAGTGAAAATGAAGAACAGCTAGGCGACCTGAAGTGCACCATATGTGAGCGGAAGTTTCTTTTTCCGAGCCAAATGAAGGATCACATGCTCTCCCACACCCAAGTTAGGCGTTTTGAGTGCTCAGTCTGTAGCATGAAATTTTTGAAGGTTCATCACTTGAAAGCACACTGTTTGACACACAGCAACTTGCGGGCTCATAAATGTGATCATTGCAACAGATCTTTCACTCTGAAAGGAAATTTAATAAGGCATCTGTTGACGCACACGAAAGAGCGGAAGTTCGAATGCGAAATTTGCTGCAAAAGGTTTTCCCAGCGACAGACTCTGAAAACGCACATGGTCATGCACGCCGAGACAAAGCCATTTACTTGCCCAGTGTGCGGAAAGGCTTTGGCCAGAGCTCACAATTTAAAAAGCCACATGGCACTGCACCGAAGCGAGAAGCCATATAAGTGCCCGCTGTGCAACAGCGGCTTCACCATGAAGGGAAACCTGCATCGGCACTACAAGGAGAAACACAGAGATTCCATGAAAAGCATGTTGAGCTTGGATCCGCCAAAAACAGCATCCACGCTGGCCTTGTCTAGTCAATACTTTGCAGTAAACAATCGTGTGACTAGAATGAACGACAACGCCAAATTAGATAACATGTTGCACTTTTCTGGAGTCGAATTTTCCAAGAAACGCAAGAAACCATCACCGAAAAAGCGCAAGTTTGACAAATTCGTGGACCTAGTTCAGCAGCAGCAGCTTAATCATTCTCAAAAAATAATTATGTTCGAACCACAGCATTCTCATCTTCACCTCTGCCAACAAAACATGGATCATCAGGCTTCAGTGCATCATGCTGCCAATCATCAAGGTAGGTTTTTCGTACATTCTATAAGCTACTGTAATGGAATAATCGTCCCACCTACCAAATGGCCAAATGATATGCTGGTCGTAGGGTACCACTTTTCTAGGTTCCATTTTGAATTGCTGCTTTAATAACATTTTTTTTGTACTTTGCCAATTTCAGGGCCAAATAGGTTGCAGACATTACCCGATGCATTCCCTACATACAGTCATCATTTCCCATGATTCAACAATTAGCTTAGTGATGTAAAAACAACAGAACAATCCCATTTACGAGCTCTTAGTATTTTTGGTTTTTATGTTGTACTTGAACATGTAATGTTTTGATCTTTTTTTTTCAAAATGGGAAAATTCTGCTAAGACCTGCAAAAAAATCATTAAATTATATGTTGTTTGCTGACATAAATGCGTTTTTAATTTTATTATTTACACTATAGTCTGTTTTATTCCTTTTACTTCCAACACCAAGCTCTGATAGTCCCACACGCTGCTATAGCCACCGCTTTATGAGTCCCACTGCGGAATTGAACGTTGTTAGACTTGCCGGAATGTTGCTGCCGGTGCACAGTAAAGAAGCAGCTTCACAATAATATCCATTCTCCCTCAAGTCAGCAGCTATTTCTTTAATGGTTCCAAAGGGTAGGTTATTTAGAATGTAATTCAGCAATGGTTTGTATAATACTGTCGGTACGGCAATGGAAGTTAGCTTTTTTTGGATTAGTAGCAAACACACTTCATCATCCACATTCAGGACGTACTCCTGTAATGAATTACAAATGCAGGTATTTAGGAAGACACCTTGCACACGTTTCTACGGATTTTTTTTAAAAATCCCAGTTTCAATCTACTGCTACAAATTTCCCTAGGTTTAAAATCAACCCAGCTAGGTTTGGAAAAGGTGCCATCATTGGACGACCAGTATTAAGGGATTGGGTTATTCTCTGCACTGAGAAACTTATGGAATTCATGCAAATCCTGATGTTCTATTGGTGCTCCATTAGAAAATGGAATATACAGGGGTAATACAACAAAAGTAGAATCTATAGACTCAAATTTATTGTATGGACCACGTGATAATTTACCCCAGGAAGTTATCCCTTTGCATTGTGAGGGGGGTTTGGGGATAAAATATCAAGTATTTTCAGTGCTAAGGTCACTCAAGGGATTCAATAAGATTATTTTGATTATTCACATTTTCCCCCAATGATCCTTCAGTGGCATCCACCGTTTTGATTAAAAGAGCACTCAAAATTGATTGCTGTAGTGAAACTGTTGCTAAGTAATAGCACCTTGTGAGCAGAAAGGGTCAACTATACTGAAACCGAGCAAAAGAATGGCGTAAATATCCCACTACTGGCCATCACAAGTAGTGGGATATTTACTCCGTTCTTTTGCTCGGTTTCAATATAGTTATGAGGTGTTTTCAGTAGCACGTGTAGGATTAAGTGCACGTGCAGGAGTGTTTTCAACACTTGCATCAAATGAGTTACTTTATAAACATGAAGGAAGTAATATTCCTAAGTATATCTCTTTAATTATTAAGAATTCAAATTAACGACCAAACTTCTAATTGTAAGAATGCACCCTACCAAATGGGATTGCTTATGTGGAATGTACAGAAATGAGTAAAATTAAAATGATGAATTAATTGTTAATGAGAATATATGCCCTGATCTTTAAAAATGCCTTGCCTTATCAAGTTTAGCCGTGGCTTCTATCACAATGCTGTACAACCTGTCGTACGTTGTGAGTAAAGCAAATTTCAATGAGTGTTGCCAACTGTCGCGTTTCATGACTTCCATTAAAGCGGGTTCTAAACACTGCAAATAAAGGAAAGAAACTATTGTAGGCCTATATATCTAACACTAAAGCACGCAATGTAAAGATACGAAAAACATGCCTGTAAACTTAGCTTGGATTTGGCTTCTGTTATTCGCACCACATTCACGACAGAATCCAATCTATTCTGATCTTCAATCTGCAGCATTAAACAAATAATTTTGCACCAGGAGTTTTCTTCAAAATTGCTGTTAGATTGTTAAGAAAGGTCATAAATAATACGATAGTACAGTTCTTCCCAGAATGATTATAAAGTGAAAAATTACTTATTGTATTTGGACGGTAAAGTCGGCCAACAAAGGAGCAATTTTGTAAGTGTGCTGGCACGTTCCAAATTATCGCACAGTGCAAGCAATTTATTGAATAGTTGTTCTTTCATTTCATCATTTTCCATATCTTCCTGCGTTATCTGTCAACGACCAATTAATATGACTTAAACCTTACATATAAAATTTTAAGTCTTAAAGCAATTTATAATCTAAATTAATACTTTTACAAATGTGCTAAGTAATTTAAAAAAAATCAACCGATGATCTAGGAATACATTTACTTACTTGCAAACTAGGCCATCCACTTGCTAAGAATGCTCCAACTTTGTATGTTGAAAGATTCTGTAGCTCTTCACTATCTTCAGGATAGATCTTAAAACAAAACATTAACAAAAAGGTTCAAATCTCACGCTTATGAAATTACATTTACAATAAAATGAATGAAGATGCAATTACTTTTTCAAGTAGACTGAGAATGTTAAGTTTTACAGGAATCTCAACATGATTATCAGTGCATAACTGATGCAGCTCTCCTGCAATGTCATTAAGGTCCACCAAATCTCCTCTGAAATGGATTTATTAAAAATAATTAGCTTATAGCTACAAATAACCATTTTTATGTTTCTCTTGACTTTTATAGTTAAATTCTTCATTTATTTTGTGACTTTTACTAGACAATTTATCAGCCTTTTTCTGATAATTTTGTAAAACACAAAACAATTTTTTCTTGCCAAATTTTTAGCTGATATTTAAAAAAAATACTAGTGAAACTATTGCTTATATATGATTAACTCAACACAAAGATACTAAACTAAAATAAAATTAAGAAGCTACAGATTCTTTTTAAGATTTGTTGTTACATATGGTATATTATTTACGGTAGCATTTTATCAAACTTATTATTTGAGTAAATGCAATTACAGGTAATCTTAATTTGGGTTTTTTATCTTTCCTTATAAATTTGTCTTTTGCTCATTGTAAATGAGATATAAAGCAGGTCTACCATATTAAATGCTTGATAATAATTTAAGTTATTACCCATTTGCATTGTGATTAATAACTGTATCAACAATCGTGTTTAGCATTTTTATACAATCCCTGTTTTGAAATAAATCAACATGTGCAACCTCTTCATCTCTGCAATAATAAGAAAAAAGTCAAGATTTTGGTAGGAAACTGAGGCTGCATACTCCGGGACCTATTACTCAAATTTTCGACAAACCTCAGCTTCATCAAAATGAGTTTAACTGTTTCCATGATGACATCTCCAGGTGGAAAGGCTATCTCAGGAGGACATATACTGATTAATTGTTGCAGTAATTCTAACGGATGTCCATCCATCACACATTCGAATAAGAGGGATTTAACTTTATCTGGATGAGACAGGGATAACTCAACAGCTCGCAAGAACCGCTTTTGATGCCCATCATTGTCTAGTTGTCGAAGCTCGTTAATGTGGTCGCATTGCATCCATTCCAAGTGCTTCAAAGCCTTTTCAAAATATTCCAAGGTTTCCTGCCATTTTATTCTAAAAGAGTAAAAATGTTTCCATTTCTACATGTTTGTTTTTTTAAATGACCAAACCTATGTGTTGAATGTAAAAGAGTTAACCTTTGAATAGAATCCTCTTTGCATTTTCTCATTTCTTGTTTGGTAAATTTCAAAGTGCGATTGAGAAGCTCCTTTCTCGTGGTTGAAGTTATCTCGTCAAGCGCAATGTCAATGAAGAGAGCACCTTCTATAAATGCCACCAGATCCGAGGGATTTAGTTTGTCAAAATAATCTTTACACAAATTATATTGGGAAATCCATTCCTGATGACTCAATGGATTTGCATCAGTTTTCACTCTCTCAAAAAATAACTTTAGGAGCCAAATCCGATAAATCATGCTAGCATCCAGCGGTTGCTTACAGCACTTGGAGAGTTGTGTGGATAGCTTCGAAAATACCTGAACATTGCTGACGGTTAGCACAGGGCTGATCAATTTCAAAACATCATGCATTCCACTGACAATTGCTTTATAATCGAGACCTATAAAACATAGAATCATCAAGAATTATAATACTAGCTCAACTATACCCAGAGTTTTTTTTCGAATTTTTTGCAATTTATTTGCAGTCTTAAACTGCAGAAAAACTGTAGTTTTTCTAAAAGTTTAGGAAACAAAAACCTACATAATTTGTGCAGTTTTTCTACAGTTTTTTTTGCAATTTTTATACAGTTTTTCTGCAATTTTTATACAGTTTTTCTGCATTTTTTCTACATTCTAGTGATATAGAAAAACTGCAGAAAAACTGTAGAAAAAAACTGGCACGGTTTTTTTTACAGAAAAACATCACAAATTATGCAGGTTTTTGTTCCATTACCGTTCAGAAAAACTAGTTTTTCTGCAGTTTAAGACTGCAAATAAAATGCAAAACAGTCGAAGTATAGAGTTGGCTATATAAAAGAGACAGGAAACCAATGTCAAGGATTACCTTCAGCAACTGGTTTTAGTTTTCTTAGAAGAGTGGTATGGGCTTGATAATCCTTGTCCTTTGGTGCACATTGGTTTAATAAGGAAAAGTAATACAGCAATCGTGCATGATCGTGTCCAGAAATGGTCGCATAAATTGTATTCATCAATCGATCTTTAAATTTAGCTAAATCTTTCATGAGAACAGATAGTAGGTCCAGGTCAACCACTCGGCGTTCGATGCTGGGCGTGCTTATTTCCTCTTCAGAAAATAAGTATTCTAAATGGGACATATAAACATCCCAAAGAGGCACATTGTATTTGCGTGCTAGTGTGATAGCCGTATTGTACGTCTTTTCTTCAATGGTCCTAGATAAAAGGAAGTATCCAAATTACGAGAACGATTTGATAGTTACATCAGGAATTGCATAACATTTGTGGACAACTTTTCCATATTTTTTTAACCTTACATTACTAATCCAAGAACAGTTTCCTGTTTGTACTGGTCATCTAAACTGAAACGTGCCACATCGACTCCCCTTCCAAGGCTTTGCAGAAGCCTGCCTTGCGCAAAATCAGCTCGTCGTTTCTCGTAGACTTGTAATAGATCACAGTATTTTCGAATTATTTTATCACAGGCTGTGCTCCTCGTTTGTGCATAACGGATTGCCTTCTTTACAACGGAAGCTGGATCGCTCGCATACAATTTTTCCTTATTTACAAGCTCAGCAGATTGACATATTTGAAGGGCACAACAGTAAATGGCTAAATGAAGGCACACGTCACTATTTGGAAGCTGTTGAATGCAGTTATCAATCAGCGTTGGTTCTTCCAATGCTAACATGTACATCAAGCCAAGAACTGAATCCACAGGCAATAATTTCACTGTGGCTTGATGTAAAACTAGTGAAAAAAATATAAACATAATATTTAATAAAGAGTAAACTTTAAAACTTTTTATATTGGTAGCCATTTTTTTTTTGGTAGAAAGTATTTGTAGAGAGTAATATTAGTTGATCGTATTACAAATTTAAAAAAAAAAATTGTTTAGGACTATCCTCGCAACACTACCTGTATGCAGAAAATCATTCTTGTCCCATCTTCCTTCGTATATTGCAAGTTGAAAGAGTATTAAGCACACACTCAAAGATGAATCAATTTCTTGAGGTACGGCATAACTATCGTATTTGGGCATTAACGGACTTGCCAGACTGTGAGGTAGCAACGAGGTGAAGAATTCTGGGATTGCCAACTTGTTAAAATCACTGTTGAAAGAAGTATCTGAATCTATGGTCTCCTTTGTTCGCCAATGTGGCTTCATCCAGCTAGCGAGCAACAGAATTATAGTAGCAGGTTATAATATTATTTTGTACTCAAATTCCAAATTGTATCAAATCATAGAATAAATTTGGTGAATGTTCTATCAACCTTGTTGTTTGTTTCCAAAACTCAGCATTTCCCACTGTCGCTAAAACTTGTTTGGTGGCTTCCGTGGTAAATTGCTGTATGTTAGCCGAGAATGTTGCTTTTTCAAAAAGATTTTCGTTCTGTGTAAGTTGCTCACTCTCCTCTGCAGGAGCAACTCTTTGAGCCTGAAAATTCATGTCAAGAAATTATTTTTTATATGAGGCATCACATTTAATTATAGAAAATTAAAGAAGAATTAAGTACCTTTGCCATTTCAAAGTGTGTTTCCAGTTTCTGATGTAGTACTTGACGCTCCAGAATGTGCATTGTTTCCAATACTTCTCCTAAGGTGTCGTCCGAACAATATATTTCCGCAAATGCCAAAAGATATTGTCTACAATGGATTAAATTGAGGTGCAACATGGAATTTCTAAACTACAGTTATACAATAATTATTCCAATAACAGTTAACTTACAAGTTTGTAATTAAGTTTAAAATGAAAATATAGTGTGGAATGCTTTTAATTACCTAGCATTTATATCCTTGAATAATTCACATTGTCCAAGTGCCAGACAAACTTCCCATCCTTTGGAATATTTCTGAGAAATCAGACTTTCACAAGCATTATAACATGCGTGGAAATCCCGTGCCTATAAATAAGTATTTTAAATTATGGAATATACATTATCATAATAATAGTAAACTCAATTATCATAATTGATTATAAATTGCTAAATACTATTAATTTTTTTTAAAAAATAGAATGTCTACTAAATTAATAATAATGCTTACTATATAATGTTCATTTACCAGGCCTGTTCTACAAATTTAGATTATTAAACTGACGTGGTACATATTACTACTGCTATATCGGCTGAGCGGAATGCTCAGCACTTAGCCACTCTCTCTCTCTCTACTACTACTACTACTACTACTAAAACTATATGGTGTATCAAGGTTAATTTATGTTCGTAAACTACATGTACATTATAAAATCATAACAGGCCAAAGAAGTCATATTTGGTCTGTGGTAATAAGAAAATCATAAATATGTAATATTTTGGGGTAGTAATTTAACGGGTCACCATTGGAATCATTCACCCTTGGCTTCACTGTCCTTCCATGTAATAATGCATAGTAAAACATAGAATAAATGTTTCCAAAAAAAGTATAAAAAATGCCAATTCTTACAATGAGAATTGCTGCTGAAATTTTTTCAGAATTATGGCAGAAATTCTCTGAGTTTCTTAGTAGTGCACACGTACTTGGTGGAGCTTTGAATACCATTGATGGCCAATATCTTTCAAGATACATGTATTACGGTGGTTATCCTTGTCTCTATTATATTACACTTTCTTTCTTTCATTTAAAAACTCCTTTTGCACAAAGAGAGACTTTCCCTTTTTAGATTTTTAATTTTATTTTTTTTATGCTACTATTTTAGTCTATTAGTAAAGATAAATGGGGCGCGTTAAATGGTGTGCTGGGGCTTGAGAAAAAAATTTTTTTTTAAGTGGCCTTAAAAATATTTAAATCAACACCATTTTGTAATCAATATATAATTACCATACAATTGTTATGATTTTTAAAAAGACTTTTTATAATTTTTAAAATATTAATGTTTATACTTGTTCCTACCTGAAGAGCAGCCGAAGCAACTAAAATATAAATTCCTTCTTCCCACTCTCTGACATCTTGGCCGACTCTTAAAAAATGTGCTAATGTCATTAGCTTTTGAGACTCTCGATATGCATCTGGTTTAGATTTGAATATCTGTTCAATCAAATTCAGCCTATTTCGACACATCCTCACTTGAAGAAAAATAAATATAAAATCATTAATTTGGAAGAATTTCCATTAATCGATCAAATGGTAGGCAGATAATTTATACCTTGTAAAGGTAAAATATTAACTTCGAAGGAATTTAAAATTGATAATGAATCTATTAAATCTAGTTCAGCTAATACTGATTCATCGGGCACAGGTATAAGCTTCAAACATTGTCTGAAAGTTAACATTATATTGCCTTCATTATCCAACAGCCTCAAATCATGTCACAAATTGGAAACTGCATCCTACTTGGCGTGCTCCATGGAAGGATCTTTTAAATATGATGAAGAGTTGAAATATTCTTTAGCTGCTGCTATAACTAGATGACTTGCCCTGTCATCTGGAATGCTGTGCTCAACAGGCAACGTTAAAGATAAAGAGCTAATCTTGTTGCCTGAATGTCCGGTTGTTTTAGCACAGCACTTAAACAAGCCACTTGCCAAATAAATATTTTCCTTTTTTCCAGAACATAACAGGCTTTCTGCAAATATCTAAATTTGAAAGTAAATCAACGATTAAAAAAATTGCAATTACTAGAAGGATATAGAGGGATGTACCTCGGCACATTTGCTCTTCTCGATGCACTGGAATGCGTCCGACTGCAACTCCAATACGTCTTCCAGGAGTTGCTTCCATTGCGGCTCATCGGGAGGTGGATCTCTGCATAAGTTGGAAGAAATCCGAATCAGTTTTTACTAATTAACATTTTCCATGTAGATAATCTGTAATTGAGAACTATAATTTCTAAAAACTCTTCGAGTGTAACAAACACTACTTACTTTCTGCTGGCAACTCTCGTCAAAAGTGTCAGTAATTGCTTAACTTCATTAGGATCCTGCTGGCAGTTCCTTATGTAGGCAACCGTCTTATTAATTCCATGTTTTTCCAGAATTTCTGCAGCACGTAAGTGTTTTTCTAGTTCGTCAAGTTTATCGTGGAGTTCTCTCATTTCGTCCGTTTGTGGACTAAGATTTTTAAGAGAAAATATTAGTACCTTCACCAGTTATAAATGTTTAACACAGCTGTTCTAATTCTAGAGTGAGGTGGAACTATTTACCCATATCCACTCTGTGGCAGGCATTCCAATATTGAAAATGCCTGATTCAATTGGGTTTCTTCTTGGCAAGAATAGATGCAATCCATAGCTAGGCTGATGAGTTCACTTGCCTCACTCAATATGGGATGCTCTTGTTCCTCACGAGAATTTTGGAAAATCTTTACGCACAAGCTTAGATCATATTTTGCCAAGGAAAGTAAATAGTCCCGCATCAGCCCTTTCCAGCTACCTGGTGCATATTTTTCGCAACGACTCAAGAATGGAATGAGCCATCGTCTAACGTTTTTTACGTAATTTTCCTCGGAAGACTAAATCCAAAAGAATTTACCTTAGCTCAATCCAATATTCAAAATGTTGTACTCTTAATTTTAAATGACAGAAGAAAGTCAAAGTTTGGAAAAAACTAGTCTAAGAAACTGACTCACGGTTGACATAAGAAGGTGAATTTTTTCCCTATCTTTCATTGTTTGAAAGCAATCTAAGGTAATTGACTCATCAGCGTAACATTCATAGACGAGAACTTCCATTGTCAATAGGTCGTCACGCATCTTCTCCAAACCCTGTTTATAAATAGCTCAATGAGCTTCCGTATCATTTAATCTACATAAAATAAAAGTTTCAAAGCAAATGCATACTGCTGGCACACCTGAACATTTCTTTCCATTCCTAAAGTAATCAATTCGAGGGAATTGTTGACAAGACGGCTACATCTTTCGATTTCCGCTGCCCTTTCAATATACCACGCAGTTAGAAGTTTTGGTGTTATTTTAGTGCAACGGTATTTTTCCAATTCTGGACCACATTCATATAAGTACGTTGGTGATGCCGTCCAATTTCGATTGATAATTTTCCTAAAATTATACGCATGACTTCCAATTTTTCATCTAATATAAAATACCATATATGGAAACTGTATAAATGTCAAATGGATCACCTGCAAGCATTAGATTCCACCCAATCTTGCTCTCGGAGTATTTCTTGATCCCACGGATAAACGACTTGTTTCTTATCATAGCCACATTCTGGAAGCAAGCTTCGGTACTCAAATGGTGACAATGTTTCAGGGAAATTGGATAAAATTGGCAACCTAAATGTAAAAAAATTTATGCTTAAAACTATAAATAGCCTATAATTAATAAATAAGTAAACATTTTGTTTCTGATAGTAAACACAGACCCCAAAAAGAAACTTTCTCCATAACTAAAAACTAAGTTCACCTAAAATTAATTATTAATATCCAAAATTTACAAAGCCTCATTACGATTTTCCTTGGATAGATTAGGATTAGAGTGGAATTTAGCATTATTAACCCAATTAAAGCACATTTTTATTATAGTTTGCCCCTTTTTTAGATTTCCAATGAATTCCTAAATTTTGTAAATCACGAATCACATTCATTTACATTTACTAGTAATTGTTGCAATAATTTAGTTAGATGACATAAATTGTTGTACCTATGAGAAAGTATTTCGTCTCCATGATATGTGAACATGGCAGCCACAAATTGCCAATTGCTTTCATGTGCAAAATCGAGTGCTGCTTCAACAGCCGGTTGGGCCCGAAATTTATTAAAAAAATTACAATCAAAATATTCATCGGCAATCATTGGTCCACCAAGCATAACCTAAAATTGATTAATGTTTGAAAATATATTGCTAGAGTAAAAAAAGGAAACATGGAGTCTTACTCCATGATAACAGTGGAAAACTTGCCTCATAAGTGGCTAGCCTGTCAATGTATTTGAGAAGCTTTTGTCTAGTGAGGCAAAGATTTTGCTGCTCCACCGTTAACTTTGAAAAATCCACTTGAGCTAATAAATCTGCACGTGCTTTGCACTCATTTACTTCTTTTGGCGTCGGTGTTACACCATCTTGGCCATTTATGTCATCATACCCCGACTGCGAGTCACTCACTGTGAATCTTTATTAGAAATTCGAAAATAATGACAATACAAAAATGCTTCTGTTTGAGCAAATAAAATATATTACACCTGGTGTTCACTTTATAATTGGCCCCAAGAGCCATGCTCCTATGTTAAACCTGGGTCAATTTTTAAGTAAGCAGGCTTTTTATTTTGCATTATTATTATTATTTTCTGTTAAAACTGCAGATTTGAATAGTTTTTGTTTTTTTTGCAGTTCTGAATAAAATGAACTTTCAGTTATTTTAACATCATAAAAATTTCTGATTCAGCTGTTACTTTTTGTGTGTTGCAAGACCGAATCTCACTCCCCCCCCCTTCCTTCCCTCCCCCCTCCATCTTTGCAATCACAACACTTTTGTATAATTATAAAAATAAATTTAAATAGCAATTTACATTCAAGGTATCTTAAATACGCACATGAAACGCACTAATACATAAAAGGAAAAATGACTTACATTCCATCATCTGTTCCATTTCCAATACTTATGAGAGTTTCCAAATCTGTTCCTTGCAGGCCATAATTAAGCAGCGCCCTTGTTGCCTCGATATCTTCCGGTGTTCTTTCTAAGCATTCGTGCAGCACCCAAGACCGCTTTGTTATTTTGCTCTAAAAGGTAGCATAACATATTGAATGGAAGAGGAGTATTTTTCTCAAAAATCACAAGTTGAAACAATTTCCTACCAAGTAATCCTGAATTGTAGGGAGTGAAACTTTTGAATTCCTCCACTGGCGTTGATAAACTAAATCACAATCGAGGCCATAAGCTTTGGCTAATTCTATTGCCTCGCCATATACTTCGTTATCAAGTTTGCGTGCAAACAATTCTTCAGGAGTTGTTGATTTTAAACAAATCAATCTAAACGTCTTGTTTACTATTCTAGATTTCACATACAATTAAAATGCAGCTATCATGAACACGCCCAATCCTAAAATATACTAAATTAAAATCCTGTTTTCAATAGAAATATAAGGATTTACTTTGGTTTTTTTCTAGGCGGCTGAAACTTTTCACTGTCTGTGATGTAATATAATGCTGTTTTAACAAAAGTTGAAGTTTTCTGAATAACGGAGCCATCATTGTCATCGTCGCTGCTATCTTCAGCATCTTCTATTAGAGACTCATCGTCAAAGAAGTCGGGAGAGACCGACCTTCGCTTGGTAGCGATTACACTTTCACACTAATGAAATAGCGTTTTAGTGTAGAATTAAAAAAAAATTATTGAAATTTAAAAGGAATAAACTGATTGACTAAAGTGGATATAGATTGACTTTCTGATATTTATAAATAATTGAATACAGAAAACATTACCTCTAAGATAAGAAAGCCTTTATCATAAGCAGCAGACACTAGTGGTTGAGATTCAAACCATTCTAACGAGTTGCCCAGCAAATTGCTTAAATTGTTAACTGACGACACGGCAACAGAACCAGAGTAACGAGCAAGAATTATGGCCTGATTTAAATGATTTCAAAATTAGAAAACACACGTTCAAATCATACTCAAAGCCTTTTCAAAAAATACCTTTTCAGACCACCAATTCACATCGACAAGATGATGTTTTAAAGGATCGTTCACTGCATCAAAAAATAGGAATAATAACCGCAACATTACTACAAAATACAGCAGACTACCCCGTTAATGAGATTAAAGAAAAATACTAACTAATTTGAAGTTTCTTTTTTCTGCTAGGAAAACTATTAGATTGATTTTCTGCATTATAATCCGGCTTGGAATGAAAAAGTTTGAAAATAACTAGTAAATATTTTTAAATTTCTAAAATGAAAAACTGGAAAATTAATGCTCACCTGTTCGTTTAACGGCCATATTTTCCGTAATCTCAACGATGGAACATCCCATAATGAGAGAGCCCCAGAAACGTGTACAGCAACAAGTGCCGTGTTTTCTAAAGATAAGCACACTTTGAAAACAGTATCCTGAAAAAAATAGGCTCACATTGATTATTTCCTACCACAAAATAAGAAACTTTTAAAAGCAATGCATATTATAAGGATTTCTAAAACTTTTCCAATATACTTGATCAACATAATCACTAAATCTAGAATAATCATTAAAAAAAGCCCATAAATATTTATAATTTCAAAGTGGAAACTCACAGGCTTTTCATTTCGATATAAGATAAATGAAGGTATCCTCAGAAGCTTGGTTGATAACTTTTTCTAAAATAAATTTGTTATTGATTGTTTAATTTGATATGGAATATTAATTATTTTAAAATTAATAGACAGAAATTAAGATTGCTTGCATGTGTTAGTTTCTCCTCTTCCAAACTCTGAGTAATTTTGTAGTATGGAAAATCAGACAATAATCTCCAAGTCACAATGCCATACTGATTAGCAAGGTATGACTGATTTTCGTTGTTCGAGGAGCAAGAGGAATTTATAGTGCCACTGCATATTATTGTATTAAATTTTGGATTATACACAGCTGAAGTAACACCTTGAGAGAAGTACTTCATTAAACTAAAGGAATGATAGTCTTGAAAACCATCAGTTGGGCTGAAAATATTTAAAAACGAAATCTAAGTTTTTATATTGCCAGTGAAAATGTGAAGGAATAAATAAAAGTTTACCTTACAAAGCAGCTACGTAAAACACCCTTGAAATTAATAAGAATAATTTCAAAAAACCTATAAAATAAAGTTTCAATCATACTTTCACAGCTGCCTTTAATAAGTCATTCCAAATTTTTAGCTTGACTTTTCATTTTTCATTTATGCCTGAATTGTACTAACTTTAGTCTGACTTTTCATGCCTATAAATTTGATTAACAAAAGTTTTATGTCAGCCATTTAGCCTTTACAAATAAATAGAGCAGGTTAGATTTACTTTTCAGTATTGCAAAATGCAGCGAAATATAAATAATTTACCTAATTTTGACTAGATGCGAGTTCTTATAGGGAATTTAATATTTAAAAACTTGCCTGACATTTTAAAAAAAAAAATAGTTAATTTGCATAACTTTTTGCAGGTTAGTGTCAAACTTTTAAAGCTGCTGTTCTGAGATTAATGAAAAATAAAAACATAGGCCTATACTGGTATAGATATATTAATATTAATTACCACTGAGTTTTTTTAACTCTTGAGTCTACAAATAGTATGGCTACAAGGGCATCGCTAAGGTCATTGGTAGCCGTAGAAAGCTTAAAAAATGAGATGTAAAAATTCATTTTAGTGATCTATTACTCCATTACACAAATTTCCTAATTAAATCCTTTAGAAATGCAGTTGGTAACTTACTGTTTCAATTGTAAACAATTTGCTACCTGATACATCAAAACAATCCACACTACCATTGCTATAAGACAATGCCAAAATGCTACAATCAGGACTCCATGCTAGCGTTCTCCATTGAGGAAATGCATCTTTAGCAACTGAGAAAACAATTCAGAAATTGTAAACATTGTAACATTGTAAACATTGCAAACATTGTAAACATTGAAATTGTAACATTTCAACATTTTTGGTACTTAAACCTTTAACATGTATAAATTACTCAAAAATTAGCCAAGAAAATAGAATAATAGAAATTAATTTATAAAACTTACCATAACATTTCCCAACAATGGTCGAATAATCATCTTTGAAAGATCTAAAAACACTCATTATTTAATAAATTTCTTATCACATGAGGGATACTCGATGTATAAAGAAGATAAAAATTTTCAATTAAAAATATGGTAGGCCTACTATTATCTTTTAATCGCTTAATAATTTGTAAATTAATTTAGCATGTCAACAGAATACAACATCTTTGCAAGAGAGAAACTGTGGTTGGATGTATATATATTGGTACCTTATTTCAATGCATCCTTCCTGAAGAATTGCTACCACCTTTCCATTGCTAAAACGTTAATAAAAACTTGAACTGCCACGTTCATTATGAATGCCTTATATAGTACTCAAATTATTTCAACGTACCCTCCAACGACAAACTGCCAGCTCAAACGATTATTTATTAATTTTGAAATTTCTGCAGGAATATAGCCCGTAAGTGAGCTGAATATCGACCATAAGGCGGCTAAATCAAAAAATTAAAATCAATAAATGGGTTACACATACCGCCCATTGCAAATACTGGGTAAACATTCTGATATACTCAAGTTCAACCTTAGAAACCAGTAGAAGCGCATGTCGGACTACGGGGTTTCTACATGTTTTTTTATAGTTATTTTCCCCTCACGGGCTACGAGCCTGCAAGGCTTTTAATGCCCTTCTTGGAGGAGGGAGGGGGTATGTGAGGTCGTGGCCGACTAATATGGGTAGGCCTACTGCCCCAGCATTCACCTGTAAGGGCCATGGAAACCACTTAAACCATGGTCAAGGCAGTCGACCTTCGGAATAGAACTCAGGTCTTCGAAGAATGCCAGATGGGTATGTTTCATCATACACACGAAAGCTGCAATTTTCCATTAAAAAAAAAAAAACTTAAACTGGGAGCAGACTTCGCTTTCCTCTACTTGTTTCCAACATTTCACTTGAAGTACTTTAGTGTCCATATCAAAATACTTTAATTCCAGGTTAAGAATGTAAATTCGCTTGTTTAGATTAATTATTTAGAAACCTACTCTTAGCAAAAGATGCAGCCTTTTTATTTGATCCTTCATCGACTCGATCAACTGAATAGCCCTTCACCTATATTAAAAAATGTTGTTTTTTCTAATTAAATCGTGTCTATTAAGCCAGACATATACACATGGTATTTGTCCATTCAAACTTTTAATCCAAGATTCAATCCAACTATTAGGATTGGTCCTTTTGGACTAATCTTGATCCAGCTGACGTGGATCCATGCTCAAATTTTTACTGGACAGTACTATGATTATAATCACATACCATTAACTCTGGTTCCTGAGGCCATTCTGCATATGTTAAGAACTCATAAAGTATTTCAGGCTCAATAGCTTCAGTAATATTATTACGATCATTAGAAGTTTGGGAAACTTCTTGCACAGAAGACATCTTTACTGAGTTTCGTTTCATGACACAAGAGGGCGGGCAGTTCTAAACACAATTCGTCTGCCCAAACGACTACCATCATGGTAGTCATTTAATTGTTATAAATAATATTTTTCTTGTGTATTTCCAACTTTTCTTAAAATATGGTTATATATTAGTTTTATAAGTGACTACTCATTTGTATAGCTGAACAAAATATGCTGGAAAAAATTGTTTACATTTTGAGCATTAAATTTTATTTCCATACTGTAGTGAAAAATCCAAATTTCATACAATACGTACCAGCATATTCAAATCCTCTTTTGAGCAGCATGAGTACTTTTACTCTGCTCGAAAATTTTTTGCAGGATAAGGGAGTCGCTGTGAGCACAAAACCAGTGAGCAGTTTAGCAGTCGATCTTCAACAGATCACCAAAGACGGATACAGGGTGGGGGGAAACAATGAGGGCAATTGTCCCCCCCCCCAGCCAGAAAAAAATGGCTGTCCGGTATCCAGAGAAAATTGCCCTCCCCAAAGCTGTAACATGTGATTGCTCCCCAACATTTCAACATTTTAGCAAAATCCTGTATCCGAATTTGACCTTTTACTTGAGGTTGGAAACTATGACATACATTGTAATGGCAGTTGTTAAAAAGAGAGAATCAAATGATCATTTTTGACTTGACTATGAAATTAATCGATCGAAGATGGAAGATGAAAAATCGATTATCGATTATGTCAGCTTCCATTACCTACTACATTTCATGCTTACTAGAAAGTGAATGCAAACTATGACAAAATAATTGCCCAAGCTTTTGGGAGCTTGACTTCCAACGCAAGCATGGTAGCAGAACACCAAAATCACACATCAATAAAGAATTTGCTATAACTTATACATTTATAAAAAGAAGCATTTAAGAAAATTACAATACAAGCAAGCACAATTAAAACAAAGCAACGACATTGTAAATTCATTGAAATGAAATATGATAAAGGAAATTCTTTATTCCGTAAGAACTTGTGTTAATATGTTAACATTAGTTCTTACTGAAAACCTAAGTAAACACTAATGGAACTCAACACGAAGATTTTTAGCCATACTAATCCGTGTGCGTATAAAATATTGTAATCCTTACTTTCAAGGCTGATAACAGAACTTCACATCTTCACCATGCTAAATGCTAATTTCGCCTCATTTTACTAAAATAGACAAAATATTAAAAAAATCAATAATACTGAAAAAAAATATGTCACAAGTCTTGAATTTCATCATATCAATGGCTTAAAACACGGTGAAGCCGGTACATCTGGTTTTAATACTACTTACTCAGGAGAAAAAAGTTTTGAAAGAAATTGTATACTTTCTACACTTTATCTGATGTTATGAAACAAACTACAGAAAAACTGCAGTTTTAAAAAGGAAATAAAAGGATGTAAATGTTCATTTTTTCCTATGTAAAACTGCATTTTTCAACTGAGTTGCATTACTGCCCTTACAGCATTACAAACAGACCTACAGGCTTCACCATCTATTTATAATGGTTACTAACGAGTTAAGTTTTGGCTCTGTGTAAACCACATTTTTCCGTCGGCGTTCGCTCCTCTGTACCACAGTAGTTTGGCAAGCAGCTGGAGGCAGTGGAGAAGATGGTCTCTCAATAGATTTTCGTGTATCACTCAAAGAGACTAAAATATTCCTGCTTTCAAGTTTGCTTGAAGATTTTCTATATGAGTGAAGGTTCCAAAAAAACCCATTTTTTAATATTTTGATTTCATGCCACATATCCAAACTAGAAATAAATTTCATATAAGGACAGAGTATTTCACATAAAAATGAAAAATATGAGGAATACATTTCAAAGGTAAAACATGCACATAAGAAAGAAAACCAAAGATCCATGAGACCCACGACTCTAGGCTGAACTTATTTGCAATTGAAGGTGCTAAATTTCACAAACAAAATATGGATTGCTTACCTGGACTTAGTTGATTTGAGCATTTTTGCAGATTCGGGGTTATTGATAAGCTGGTTACTGCTAATGTCAGTGTCTGTAGCAAATGTCAAGTATTTTTCACACACTGGTTCAGCGATGTAACTATAATCTGGGTTGTTTTTCTGTTTTAATATAGATTTTCTCAGTTTGTTTGTTTTCCTAACCATTGGGGGAGATTGAGATTCGAGCGAGGCAACTACCGCCACTGGCACAGAAATTACGGTATTTTGCTTGGAATTAAATCGTTGACCGGGTGAACCGGCGCAAGATTTTGAATTGCTAGGGCGGCTACTCTTTCTTATGACGGTAGCTGTCAGACGAACTTCATTTTCAAGCAGATTCCTTTCTCCTGGGGAATTCTCCCTATCGTCAACATTTTTACAGCGTTTTGAGGGGTAAGATTCGCATAACGATTTATCATTTGTCACTGGGCTTTCAGACATTATTTTTCTTCGCCTCCGAGCCGCAGCATTCCGTGGCAGATTCACAGGAGACAATTCAGGAGAACTTTCCCTCTTGCCAAATGAAACTGATACATATTTTGCAACAGAACTCATCGTTTGGTTACTGCTTGTACTAGGATTCATTGAAGATAAAGGTGTTTCTATAACTGCACCATCCTCGTTTTCTATAGTTACTTGATCATCCGATGCACCAATTTGTTTTTGGCTAGAATCTGCAGTCGGGGTAAATGATGAATGTAAAGCCTGTCGATTGATAAAAACAGATGGTGATTGAGAATTGCAGGAAGATATCCTGATATCAGGTCTGATAACAGATCCAAACAAATCGTCATCTGCAGAATTGGCCTTCAGATTCCTTTTAACTTGTGATTTGAAGATGGTTGGGGGAAGAATAAAGTGCATGGAAGAATCGTTGCTTTCAGGCGATGACGGTTCATCGATTAGGACTGAGCTGCAAGTCGGCATAATGGAAGTGACTCCAATTTGGCTTACAGAGTCTTCAGTGACCATACGAGGATTCATTCTGATGAATGGATTGAAAGTGTTATTTTGTACAGGATTACTTGGCAAAATAGGTTGCACCAATTGCTGTTGCATGATAGGTGTGTTGCAAACTTGAGTGAACTCCATATCGACAGGAATGTGGCTGGTCAGGTCAAGTTTGTCCCCCCTCCCTGGATTCGATTCTTCAATAGCGTCCTTCAAGTCGAAGAATTGTTCCACAAAATTACTTCTTCGCACCCGAGCTGTGGCATTTAACCTTTTCACGGGTGATGGCAAATCAGCAATTTGCTGAGAAGCAGCCACTACAAACGTTTCTCGCCTTGAGTTTCCCTCTGTACTGGCATTGCCTAGTATAATAATATCATTTAAATAACAAAGGTAAGTACATGTCAATGCCTTATTACGTACATATGGTAATCAAATGGTTAGTTTTGTTTGAGCTTTTCTCCAAGTAATTAATGCCACATGAATCTAGCTTACTTATTATTAAAGACGTTTCCGCACTCTCCGATATCATAGACAAATCAAACAAGTTTAGGGTATCCAATTCTAGGGTAAACAAATTAATTGAAATAAAATTAATTCTACAAAACTATTCTGGTTTGAATGAACAACAAGGAATAAGAATCATACTTGTTCTGTGTACATTAGCAGCGAATGCATTGGACTCTGTTCTTGCCTGTGCATCTTCATATTCACTGACTGAAACTCGCAACGGCTTATCAGCAATTGTTTGTGTTACCATCCTAGAAAAATGATTTACTATAAGGTCTTTAATTCTCATTACAGAGTGGCTATTTTGATGGCAAGGCACTAGCTATGGTGCAATAAGCCTTGACTTGGATCTAGATCTGAGACAAATTAAAGGGGTAGTCACATTTCACGACAAGTGCTTTTTAAATGCTAGACAATAGAACATAAAATACTTCATTCAAGAGTAAAGAATATCATAATATAGAATAACATAGAGGGAGAGGGGGAAAAGAAATATCACTGCACTGACAAAACACTCAGTGCACCCTCACGGTCCAATGTTGGTCCAAATGGACAAATCACTGCCCCTGGGAGTACACCATGACAGACTGGCATGGTCACAGGGGTCAACAGCTCATTTCTCTGGGGCTGCACAGGGATAACACGGAACTTTGGGGAGCACATTGAGACCTGGCTAGTGTAAGAAGCTGTTACCCAAAGCACCTTAATGAGGTTATCCAGGCATTACCATAGATCTTGAAAAACCTTGCAACCAAAGCATGCAGGAAGACAGGTTGTGTGTAAAGGGGGAACTCATGGGACCACTGGAGGTGGAGAAAATGTTACTGAGGTTTAAAAGGATGAGAACTTGTCAATGGAGCATAAAATTGTGGCTGTTAAAATAGGGATATCACAATGGGAAAAAGTAGACCTATCATTTAAATGTCATATTTTCACTGCACAAGATGCATTCTGTACAAATATTAAATGTATGAGGTACTCCCTCCAGTTACTTTGTAGCAGTTGCTGTATATATGGACCTTAAATATTCAATTTTTTTCCAAATACAAATTTATAAATAACTATTACATTAGCAGTTGCATTATTCATTAGAAAGATATATATGCTGTTATTATTTGACTAAGCCACACTCGGTACCTTATTGCAAATAAGTGTATTTTTTTGTAGTTCATTAAATAAAAAAAAATTATTTAAAACTCTTGCTAAATGCATACTAATTTGTAGTGATTTAGACCCATTCTACGACTATATCTAGCTAAACATTTATGCAAACAAATGCTGCAATCTTTGGTCAAAAAAGTACATGACGTCGTCTTCAGTTGGAAATTACATATATCCACCAGACAACGACATCATGCAGCTATCAAATGACAAGTTCATTACTAAAACTATTCTAAGACTATTCTAAAGTAGTCTTCGCATTACATGCATCCCCAAAAGCGAAAATATCACAAGGACGTATATAGGATTTTGTTAAGGGAACGGGGATGGGGGGGGGGGGAAGAAGGGGAGGAAGGAACAATCACTTGTTACAGATTTGGCGAGGGCAATATTCTCTGGATACAGGGCGGCCATTTTTGCTGGTTACGGGGGAGCAATTGCCCCTCCCCCCAGTCCCTGTATCCGCCCTTGATTTATCTCCGGATGAACAGTGTAAATTATTATTTCATATTTAAAATATTGCATCATACCTTGTAAATTGGGCCCCACTATCTATCTTTATATGGTCATCAACATTCTCAACATCAGCACAATTGTTGATAAGGGCTCCCATCACTTCAGCAGATTCCATAAATTTTTCACTTAAAGCGTGAATCAATTCTTTGCAATTAATAATCTTAGACTATATTTAATGAGAAAATAAGATTAATTAAAATGTTGTTTCCTGAAGTGATTATAATTGCTGAAAGTTCATTAAGGGGGCTGTCCACACTTTTAAAAAATGCATGCTCCTATAGGAATCTCCATGTTAACTAACGGTACATATTAATCGATAATGGCTGAACATAAATTGACGGGGTTTGATTTTTTATG
>JAQIXP010000435.1:0-26314 GCA_034700285.1 Proteroiulus fuscus
CCATTCATATCTAGTAAGTGTGTACTGTTTGAAATTAACTTGTTTCAAAGTGAGACTGTCCCTTTAATTAATTTACTGATTTAATTATTATTTAACAAAAATTAGTACATTCACTATAATATATATATATATATATATATATATAATTGTGTTTCATCTGTTCACCAAATTTCCCCCTTTTAACATTGTTTATTTCCAAGTTATACCGTTTTTCTATAAAACGCTATTATCTCAAAAGCAACTTTTGGCTTATTAGCTACTTGTGAATTAAGCCATCGATTTTAAGCTTTGCACTATACTGGCGAATTCAACTTTATGAAGTTTTAATAATTAAACTAGTCACGCGCTAATTGGCATTAATGATAATATTATGTCTTTAAAAGTCATTTTTCTTCTTATTGAAGAAAATCTGTATATTCAAAGTCCGCCATTTTTTTTTTTTTTTGGTGATTTAACTGTAACGTCGATTACGTGCCCATTATAGACAAGTGGCTTTAAAAGAAAATGTAGCTCATCTGCATATTGCTTAAGTTACAACCTATTTAGAAGCATTGATTTTTCTTGAATCTGTATGGAAAAAAAGAAGACGTATATATACACACATTTTTTTTTACCCCTCGTGTGCACTAAGTTTGTATGCCCCTATAGTTTTTAACTCTGCATTTTGCCTCAATCGTCGTCAGTTGCACATAAAATAACACTCGCCTATTAAATGCTCCTTTTCTCAACGACACTAGATTACACGGCCATTTTGAAGGGGGGCGGGGCTTATAATACTTCTTTTTTTTGTTCATTTATATATATTTCACCCACTCATTATAACACACAGTCTCAACTAAATGCACTATATAGATATTTGGGGGGTTTGGAAATGTGCTAGAATGGGAATTTTTCGATTCCCCGGGTGCTCATATTTCTTTCAAATGCCGCTTGTTCCTACAAATTTTCTAAGGAATTGTTGTTGTTATACTTTTACTGTCTAATTTTTCATTTTTAATTCAGTTGCATTCCGAAACGATGCTGGCTTTGGTTGCAATGGAGTCTGGGTAAAATTTTACCAGCACTAATACCCCGAGTGCATAACTTGAGATTTATCCTCCATTTGGTTTTGCATTTGTGATAGAAGAACTAGACCCTGTTCAACTAAAGATTGAAATGAAGAAATCGGATTTGCCAATTTGAAAGAAGTGCCTAATTTTGATTAGTTATGTCAGCACCACATATGCATCCAACTACATTTTCATGCAGTTGGATTTATTAGAAGAGCACTAATAGGCTTCTTTGATTAAACTCACACTTTTGTTGAACAAGGTATAGTTTTGTATTGTTTTAAGATGTAGACGTTGTTTCTCTTACTAACGTGTCAGTATAGCTTTATCGTGTCAGGACTGACAATTTATAGAGCAGTATACATTGACCTATATATACACCATTACAACAGGAAGTGCCGCCATTGCACCAAGGATCGATTTAGCCGCCATTGCACCAAGGATCTCCCATTGAGTTTTGCTGTAATTTGCTTTGGCCTGCAGTGGTGGCATCTAGCGGCACAATGTTACAACTCAATAATTTTGTAATGGTGTATAGGTATAGCAGGGCAGTCGTACGCCTAGTGACGGCTTTATGAACAAATTCGGCAAATAATTTCCTCTAGATGGCGCTGTAGTTCATGCTACGGGCCTATTCTGTATGCTTATTTTTTCCAAGGCGTCCCCCTCCCTCCCCCAAACCAACATTTTGTTTAATTATGCCACCGCTTGTATGGTTATGATTGGCGGCTAACTATCTGATAAAGCCGAGGATCAATGTTGATAATCTATTATTTTATACTTATAATAAGTGCTTGTGTTATGAAGACGTAACACTTGACATGGCACTGTACTTTTTTACTTTTGACGATTTAAAAAGTAGGCCTACTGCATTTAGAAGTGGTGTATAAGTAGATGAATAAAATTTGGCCAAAATCAGGTTTAATCCCTATTAAATAATTAATCTGGTACCGAATTTATAGAACAGAACTGAATGTCAGAAATGTGACAGAGGAGAGAAATGTGAATATTAAAAAAAAAAATAAATAAACAATGTGAAACATGGGAATAGATGGGTAGGCTGTCTAAAAACTGTGCAAATTTTCAAATATTTGACACAACATTTTCTAAAAAAAAACCCTGAGTTTCAGAATGAATGTATGTATCCCTTGTGAAAGTACCTTTTTTTCTTGCAAAAGTGCATTTCAGAATTAAAGATAGCGAAGTTTAGCAGAATACGGTAATGGAATGTTCTGCAGTAATGAAAGCTTGTAAGTTAATTATTTTGCTTCTCCAGAAGTCAGAATGTCAATTTTTCTGTTGAAATTTTTGCCTAAATTTTAATGTGGGATGGGGCACTTGCAAGAAACTATGTCCAGAATGAAGATTTTATAAAAAAAATGGAATCAACTAATGTTATTTTCGTTAATGATAAGAAATTAGTTGGTGACTCATTTGACTTCAACCTACTTTTCTCTCTTATAAAGTATAGTAAGAAACTGGAATGCATTTAGAGTTTGATTCCGTACTCGTGTTACAACTTTTTATTATGAAGTCTATTATTTTTTCTGCAATTGAATGTATTTTTTAACAATGACTTTCTCATCTTAAATGATTTTAATGCTTATTCTCTCATTTTGCCTTTAAATTTTCTTTTCTTCTGATTTTCGTTTTTAACCCCCCTTTTTTGCTATATCCTTACACTTTTCTCTTCTTGTGAAATGTTAGTATATTTTTTATCCCTTCTTTTCATATAATGGTCGCTTATTTTTTTCTTATTCTAACCCACAATTCCTCAGTTCGCACATATTTTTACCCGTAACCCCCTCATTTTTGTAGTAAAAAGAGTAATCATCTAATGTTTGTAGGCATTTACAGTGAGAAGCGTATTTTTATTCCTAGCCATCATTCACTATTCACTTTATTTCAAAATCTCTTTTACTAATAATTTGTGGCATTCGGATGCAAATTAGGTATTTATGGGACACCCTATAATTCCCTGTACAACCCTCCCCCCTTTCAACAAATCCTTGTTTAATAACTTGACTAGATAACACGTGCTAGAATGTAATGGATTTAATCAGCTGTCTTAAATCACTTGATTTTTTTAAATCCTTGATTTATATAAATCATATAAGCATTATAATGAAAAATTAGTTCATGTTTTTACTGACTGTCTGGTTTATGAATCTACTAATATTATTGACAAATTGACGCGATTTAAATTAGAAAATTAAAATAAATATCTGTAATGCAGTATAAATAATGCCTGATCAGCAATGATCCTTGTCACATACATAACCAAAGACCCTTGGAGTATGGTAGTGGATCGGCACTGGATCCTGTATGCCATATAGTTGGCTAACGATGTGTAAATGGTTATCAGTGACCAAGTAAGTTTACTTGCCTTTAATTTAAAAAAAAATATATCTAAAACTTTTTAAAATCTTGTTTGAAATAAATAAAAATTTATGATTGCTTTGATTTTCTTTCTTTAAGAAAGTCATGATTTTTATCCACCCAACCCTGTGCATTACAAGAGTGAACTGGAGAATTCAAACCGACCAATTAGAAAGGCTCATTTTAATCGGTTCATGAACCAAGCAATAGTGACTACTTCATGTATAGACACAGTGACGTTATGCGTCTTCGGCATTATAAAAATCTTACAAGAAACTTGCTTCAAACATTCGGCATTATAATGTGACGTCACTCACCCGGATGCAGTGGTGTCCGCCATTAGAGAAATCTTATAAGAAATCTATTTGTCTGGTTAATTACCTCAAAGCTGCCTAACCCGTCATCTAAAGCCGTGGCGGATCCAGGTGGGCCATGGCCCCCCCCCCCCCAAAGGGACAAAATTGGCACCCATCATCCGGTGACCATTGTGCCCCTCTATCCGAAACTATTTTAAAATTGTTAAATTAACTTTGTCTATGCTTCAACCGAGTGTTAAAAAGAAATTTTGATAATTTTTCAGTGAAATTTTGAGTATTTTCAAGAAAAAAAATCGCCTGCGGCGCCATTTTTTGTCAATTTTTCACAAAAAAGTTTACTTTTTGTCTTGCCACCGTAATTTTGGAACAATTTTTGGTTGGGATTCCGCCCCCTCTCCCCTCAATGGATTACTTCATGCGGCCCTGCAGGGTGGTCGTTTTTGGGCATTGCTTCGTTTAAGGGATTGGCACCCACCCTTAATAAAATGCCCCCCCCCCCAAAAAAAAGAAATTCCTGGATCCGCCACTGCGAAAAACAATCTAGATTAACTTATATAAATGCTAAATTTGTAAGGTTTAAATTTTGTAATTTCTTCAGAACATAATCTACATAAAATTTTAAATTTAGAAAAACTTGAAAAAATTGCACTTTCTTTTACACAAAATAGTATGCTAAAGAAACTTAAAACTATGCCGAAAGATGTTTGTAAATAGATTTTAATGAAATCAGTAAAAGGATTGCATTTATTAAGTTTTGAAGATGCAACTTACAAACCCAAAGTCAACTGGCATACGCGTTCATGTAATTGTAGGCAAGCAAAATTCAATATGTACCTTCTCGTGGATTGAAAACCAACAGCTGAGTAATGGATAAAAACTGAACTTTCATAAAGTCCGACGATTCTTTGTTCAATGGATGAATAGTGTAAGGCTGTTCAGAAGTTGGATTTAATAAAGTCCAGTAACACATATATCCAATCTCTTCGTTGTTTACATCTAATGGATAACAAATTAAGCAATATTAAATAATTTAATGAATATATTCCACACAAAGGACAGAAATCTGACAAGTGCATAGTTTTACTACTTACCATGCAATGAGCTATCGAAACTAGAATTTTGAATCTGGATATTTTCATATGGCACAGTACGGCAAATAAATGCTGTTAGAGAAATAAATGATAAATATTCAAGTTGTGAGCGTATGCATTTTCAGCAAAATCAAGTTTCACTTATCCGACCTAATCGTTGTAGGCTTTCATCAATAGAGCATTGTAAAATATCATAAAATTCATGACAAGTGAATACAATCTGTAATATAGAAAAAAAACTGACATGAAACACGAAAAAAATGCTCAAATGGTGCGAAACCAAAAAAAATCCTAATTTATTATACATAATAAATTCACTCACATCAAGTTCTTTGGTTTTTAAATTAAGCAGGGCTATCTTTATACACGCAATGCCATCATTTTCAGATTTTTCTTCCTGAAATATTTATAAAGAATGAAATACAATTTAAAAAATACTTTAAATAAAATTTAAAACAAATATATATATATATATATATATATATTATTTTGTGAATATGAATCGATCATTAGCCTGTCAACCAATACAACTTTGTTAATTTGAAAGATTATCAGATTGCAAAATTTCGTTAAAATAAATAAAATATACGAAAAAATACGAAGGAAACTAAATTTGCACTCCAAAAAGTTATTTTATTTTAGTGATGTGGGCTTTTTAAATTATATTTTTGCGTAGAACATTCTTACTTTCGAAATACTTCTAATAATAAGTTTTAATAAGCTGTTTACACGAGCCATCTTAAAAATATACACTTATAAGCATAAATTGTTTTTTTTTATTGCACGAAATTTTGCAAACTCTCTATTATTATGGCATCAAGGAAAACGATTTTAAAGGAACAATCCATTTAGAAAAGTAATTCAGAAAGTAAAAACATATTTTATGAAGTAGTTGACTGGATGCAAATTTTAAGCTAGAGAAACACCTGTTTTATTTATCCTTTTAGTCCTAAGTTTAGATCAGACGTCCTATTTTTCCCCATATTTTTACAAGCTAGGCTATAAAAAATAAGATGATAGGGCTAGGGATCATCAATTCCCCATATTATATAACATCATTCTTTTCAAATATTTCAACCCTCTATGGTTCTACCCATTAATATATTATGTAGCCCTACATATAACACCTCTCCGTGTTACAATGAATATATATTTAAGGGAATCATGTTACCAGCAAAAAAGTTGGCGTTACAGGAACTAAACAATTTCTTTTAGGCCTTACAATAAATTTGTACTATATTATGGTGAATATTGAAAATAAAATTCAGTTCTTTATATTCAAATCGTTAAAATTCATAAAAATTGTAGAAATAACAATTCTATGTTAAATTCATGGTAATCAGTCAAAAATCCATAGTGAATTAAAAAGAAATTATAATTAAGCAACTTTATTTCCCTTGCAAAATAATTTAGATTAATTATTTATTTGGTCAAAAAAATCGTGATTTTTAAAAGCAAAATTTTCATGGAGCGATGAGAAATTGTGACCTAGTGTGGAACTAAACATAATTTTTAGACTGTAATTATAGAATCGTGATTTTAGAAATCAGTAATAGATTTTGCCAAAATTGTGATTTCCAAATCATAACTTTTAGACCGAAATTCAGATTATAGGACAAAAAAAAAATATAAAATTTTGAGAAATTGCAATTTATTAGTATAAACAATTTAGATTATTTTGTAAGCCAGGATATAGTCCATATACTGTTAACAAATACAAATGATATCTATCCCAATGAAAAACATACTTCAATGAAACTGCAGGTTTTTTTCTCGAAAAGCTGCAGTCTTAAACTGCAGTTTTTCTTGGTACTTATGAAACAAAGCTTTGCATAATTTCTGCAGTTTCTCTGTAAAAAACGTGTAAGTTTTTTTTTTTCTTCTACAGAAAAATGGAGAAAAACTGCATGTTTTATACAGTTTTTTTGTCATTTTTCTGCATTTTTTTACATTCTAGTGATCAGAAAAACTGCAAAAAGAATGCAGAAAAATAACTAAAATACTGTATAAAAAATGCGTTTTTTTTCTGCATTTTTCTGTAGAAAAAAAAACTTGCACGTTTTTTACAGAAAAACTTGCACGTTTTTTTTACAGAAAAACTTGCACGTTTTTTTTACAGAAAAACTGCAGAAATTATGCAAGGCTTTGTTTCATAAGTACTCAGAAAAACTGCAGTTTAATTGAAGTATTTTTTTCATTTGGATATAGCAGCTTACACAGCACATTAAAAAAAACCCAGCAATTTTAGTGTTATTTCGAATTTCCCCTTTTATTAACTATTATTATCTTATCTTTTGACATAAAGTCACATAAATCCCAAATTCTACTTTGCACTTTCGGAAGCACATAAAAACCACAAAAAATAGTAAACACTTCCAATAAGAATGTAACTTAATAGGCCTACGCACATAAGACTGATCAACGTTCGAACAGCTTTTGCAAGTGACTATTAGCCGTCCCGAAAAATCTTCTTTTCCAACCACTAGCCATTTGTCAACTATAACAAAACACGCAAAATACTTTAGAAACTCACTTACAATAGTTGAAATTGTATTACGACTTAATAACATTAATAATAATAATACATTTACCGCTGCAGCTGGTCGATTCCTTCTCGTTGGCTCGTACCACCTGCCCTAATCTTGCATCTGTTTCCCACAAGGGCCGGATTTCTAGCATGACAATGGATCCATATTTCGCGCAATTTCAAACGATCCCTCGAAATATCAGTACAGTAAACAAAAAGTTGAGAAATTAACGAAATAAAAGTTACATTTTAAGACGAAAACTGTTCCTCAGACCACCTCACAGTGCCATATTCCTCATACTGAGTGCCGCAAACGAGCAAGAGCAAGCTCACGGACATTGGAATCCCATGGGGGTAATCCGATAAGGATAAGATAAAAAAAAATACAGGTGAATATTTACAGGGTGCGTGGCTCTTTTTTTCAGGATTTGAATTTATCTTTGACTATGAACCGAATATGAATTAGTTATTTTTTTTAATACCGTGAAATGAAATAATAGTCTATATGTGAAGTCTTAATTAGATTGACCAATTCTGAGAAAAGGGGGCCTACCAATTTTCGCCAAAAAAAAACCAAATGTTTCAAACTTTATAATTGGGCCATTTGGAAATAGGGTGAATTTTTTACATAAGGTTCGTGATACTTACAGTTTTGACCCACAATAAACGGCATTATGAAAAATGAGTTCATAAATTTCCCAACGTATAGTTTTCACACACGGCCAATTTTCCATTAATTCTATATGTTATAATTAATAATTAATTAAATATACTTGATTTCACATTATAATTAGTATAAATCATCATCATTATGTACTAAATGATGGAATTAGAAAAGATATAAGAAAATAAATAAAAGAAAAGATATTTAATGTATCGGGTATAAAATAAAATACTTTCAAATTATTATGATCCTTAACATTTCCAGATTTTCCAGACAACTTTTGACAAATTCCCAGACCATTTTTATGAAGGTTATTTTAAACTAATTTTTACTGTTACAGTATGCAATTAAAACTGTAATAGCATTTGCCAACTATTAAACCATAAATATAATTATTTTAACAGAAACCATATCTAAAATGAAATTGCTTGGGCAAAATAAAAAAAAAACTCATCATGCAACCTAAAAGTCACAAAAAAATGCAGACTGGGACAGAAACAAAAAGCAAAACTGCCAAACAATTTGGATTTTCCAGACACAGAATAAATTTCCCTGACATTTCCAGGTTTTCCAGATGGCCAGACACCCAGAATATGAAATTCCCATATACAAAGTCAGTGTCTTACTTTGAAGAAAGAAAGACCTAACATATTCCAGCACATTTAAATTATGAATAATAAAATAAAGTACGAACTAGCTGTTGCATTAGTCGTTCTCACAGTTTGTTTAATAAAAATGTGGCGCCCCCTGTAAACATACAATTAATCCAAAATCAATCATTTCAAACTTTAAAACAATCCAGAAACATAAATAAATGTTTATGGAATATTCCAAAGATAGTTTTACTACGACTATATCTATTTACACAGAATTTTAAAAAGGCAAGCGAGCACTTGCTTATTTTTATTCTAAAATATACTGGAAGGCCTATATCGGTCCATAAATTTACATTCTCTGAGTAAATATAAATATTATTTGCTTTTCGATTCTTATCCATTCTAAGAAGGCAGCATAGATAGGTCTATATTGACCAACAACATCAGTTTTCCCACTTGCCAAATGATAACTATAACCTAATACGACATTCGATTAAAAGTTAACTTGCACTTCTGAGAAAATAGCCAGTCTGGTAAACTCGCAAAAAAGATCACATGCCAGAATTATAATTACTAAAATAACAAGTTTTACCCTTGGCAAACTACCACAGCAAATAGCAATAAAAATGCAATAATTCCGAAATGTCCTAACCGAGTCTATCAAACCATTCGATTGGATAACTAAAGATAAAGAGTACAAAACTATCTCAAAAATGCTGCTTGCGAAAATCATTCTGACAACAATTTTGGTGATGGCTGCATTCACAGACAACAAGTACAAGAATCCGATGAGGAAATGGCCTACGCTTACCCAGCTCCGGTCCAAAACTCCGCAAGACGTGCAGGCCGAGACGGTCCGTCAGATGCTCGCACGCTTGATTCCTCCGGGCAGCCGGACCAACTTCGTCATTATCGTCAACTCGTCGCTGTCTGAGCGTGGCAGGGATGTGTTCATAGTAAAAAACGACCCGGACGGAGTGCGGATACAGATCCACGCGAGCACGGGTGTTGCTGCAGCCTGGGGTTTCCATTACTACGCCAAAACGTATTGCGGCTGCCACTTCTCCTGGTCAGGGAACCAAGTCTCAACTCTGCCTTCGACTTTGCCTAGGCTGAAAAATCCGATCAAGATCCTGGCCAACGATCTGTTCCGATACTACCAGAACGTGTGCACGGTGAGTTATTCGTCCGTGTGGTGGAACTGGACTCGGTGGGAACGAGAAATCGACTGGATGGCCCTCAACGGGATAAACTTACCGCTGGCCTTTACAGGCCAGGAGGAGATATTCCGTCGGGTCTATCTGAAACTCGGGTTCCAACAGTCCGACCTAGATGCCTTTTTCGCCGGTCCGGCCTTCCTGGCTTGGGGGCGGATGGGCAACATCAACGGATGGGGCGGTCCCTTGCCGGAATCCTGGTACTCGTTCCAGTTAACGCTGCAGCACCAGATCCTGAAGCGCATGCGAGATTTCGGCATGATTCCGGTGCTTCCGGCCTTCTCCGGACACGTTCCACAGACGATTGAAAATTACTATCCCAACACTTCTGTTACCAGGCTTTCAGCTTGGGGCAACTTCAACCGCACCTATTGCTGCACGTATCTCCTGGATCATACCGATCCGCTTTTCCAGACCATCGGTCATAACTTCATCCGGGAAATGCAACGCGAGTTTGGCACTGACCACGCTTACAATTGCGACACTTTCAACGAGATGACGCCCCCGTCGGCCGATACCAGATTCATAGCCGGTGTGGGCGCTGCCGTCTACCGAGCAATGACTGCGGTGGATCCCAAAGCAGTGTGGATAATGCAAGGTTGGATGTTCAAAGCGCCGTTTTGGGCCAATGTGTCCATGGCCAAGGCCCTCCTGACGTCGGTTCCCCTTGGCCGTATGCTCGTCTTGGACCTGCAGTCGGAAGTTGACCCGCACTACATACGCCTGCAATCGTACTTCGGGCAGCCGTGGATCTGGTGCATGCTCCACAACTTTGGCGGGGTCAAAGGGCTCTACGGAGTGGTCGATGCTGTCAACAGAGGTCCCTTCCAGGGACGGCTTTTTCCAAACAGCACCATGGTCGGTACGGGAATCACTATGGAAGGCATCGAACAGAACGACGTCATGTACGAGCTCATGAACGAAATGGCCTACCTGAGATCCTCAGTTACCGTGGACCGCTGGTTTGCAGACTACGCTAAACGGCGGTATGCCGGTTCGGACAAGCACGCAACTGCGGCCTGGCAAGGGCTGGCACATTCCGTGTACAATTGCACTTCGGGGAATCTCGAATTTCACGGCAGGTATATAATCACGGAGCGACCATCTTTGCAGTTATCTCCTTACATATATTACGACGAGAGCGAATTTCTCAAGTCTTGGGACGAGTTCGTACGAGCGTCCGGTCGTAACTTGACCGACCTCTTCCGGCACGATTTGGTGGACGTAACACGAGAGGCGCTAGTACTGCTTGCCAGCAAGCTTTACGCCAACATGACAATTGCTTTTTTGAAGAAAAACTCCACTTCATTCGGCAGTTCTTCGGCTCAATTTCTGGACGTCTTGAGCGACTTGGAAACCGTTTTGGCAAGCGACCGGAGATTCCTTCTGGGCGTCTGGCTGGAATCGGCCAAGTCGATGGCGACATCTTCCAATGAAGAGAAACTCTACGAATACAATGCACGCAACCAGATCACTCTTTGGGGTCCCACGGGCGAGATCCGAGACTATGCCACCAAGCAGTGGTCAGGGATAGTTTCGGAGTACTACCGACCGAGATGGACGTTGTTCATCCGTGAACTCCAATCTTGCCTGGATAACAAGACTACATTTAAATCCAAGAAATTCGCAAGCCGTGTATTTGTCGAAGTGGAAACTCCGTTCACGTTGAGTAAGAAACTCTACCCGACAGAACCCGTCGGAAATCCGAATTCCATAGCTCAGCAGCTCCACAAAAAATGGCGGCAGGCAAACAATTTATAAGAATACAATCTGCAAGCAGGGATTGATCCAGGAAACTGTTTAAGATAGGCAAACTCTTATAATTATGATCTTACTTCAGTTATCAAAACATACCATTATGATGCAGAAAATAATCGCACAATAGCAAAAACCTTTTAGCCCCATTATAAACTAACTTTTAAGAGAATATTTTAAAATTGTAATTCAATTCAAAAATTAAAAACTAATGTATTTTAATGTGGCTATTTCTAATTTGCATACCTTTTTTATTACGTGAAAAATTTATAAATAACAAAATACTTAGTTAAACCAAATCTTCCATTTTTTATTGCATTATTATCACAAAAGGGGCCTTTAGTTCTGTGACAATGAATTCACCTTTAATGAAATAGCACAAAAGTGGAACGAATTGATTTTTTAAAATTGTTAGAAAATTCAGCCAAACAAAATAGTTAATTTAATATCATTTTATGCAAAACTCGGATCGAAATCTGTGAAGTGTGGCCATCACAAAGTTGACTTTTTCCATTTAAGGGGAAGTCCCACTATCTAGTAAGTAAAATATTTCTAAAAGAAAGGGGGGAAAAAAGTTAACATTTAAAGTTATTACTGCTTTATTTTAAAAAATAACTTGTTATAAATTTATTTATGTATTTAAACTTTTTAAAATAGCCCGTACTTACCTGAAATCTAAATTATCTGGTAAACTCCAAGTTAAGAAGAAATTTTATCATTTTTTGTTTTTTCGACTATAACGCATCAATCTTACAAACTGAACAAGTTTCGCCGTAGTAAAACCGAAGTGTAGTAGCTAAACTGAAGATGTGCACCCCACTTCGGGTTTATTTCCAATTTACCATACCAAATACCAAACAATAAAGATGAGGCCAGGCGGCCCAAATTTTCAAATTTCTTTAATATTACGATATCTACAGTGCAAATCACAATTAAATAACTTCAACTTTTCCAATTCACGAACTCATCTCACATTTTCACGGGGCGACATGCATGCATGTGACAAATCGTATTCTCAGATCAAAATATCACGAATACATTATTATTTCCAATCAAAAAAAAAAAATCACACGTTTAAAAAAGACACGCACACAGATGTACCCTAGCTTCCGACAAACGTACAAAACCCGATTTCACTTCACAAAGACTAGTTTTGCGCTTTTGCACGGTGGACGCCGTAATTAAATTATATATACTTTGAATTTGCTGCACATTTATAATTATATTACAGTATTTTATACATGTATACTAAATGTTCTCTCTTTCTATATTCGTCAAATAGCAACCGTTAGGGGAATGACTTCAAATAGGCAGCTATTATCCTTTCTTTTTAATAATTAAGATATGTCGAATTAAAAAAACATCTACTATGGATAGAAATGGAAATATGTATATATGTATTTTAAACGGTATGGGGTAGAGGTAAGGGGAGTGGGAAGCAAACATTTATATTACACAGTTACAGTGGTTGACTTCAACAAGTTAGCCGTACCAAATGCTAACCGAGATTCTAAAATAGCCCAACTTCGACGGAATTGGCGGCGTGGCACGACCAATTGTACGATAATACGGGAATTGAGGATTAAAATGATGTTCGAAAAGGGTTAGAAAATTCCAGTTTTGCCATTTTTTGACCAACCCATTGGAGTCAGAGCAAACAATTACGTCACGATAATACAAAATGGCAACATCGATCGCTCGGAAATAAAGATGAAATAAAATTTTTTCAACTTTCAAGTTGTAGGTTACTTCTAGCTATCAGTCCCGAATTATTATTCAAAATGGCCGCACCTGCTGCGCTTATTAGGAACTTTGCTAAGCAAAAAAATTATATATTAAGGAACGTTAAAATCTGGGGGAAAATAAGATAATTGAAGAATGAACTCAACACTGTCGAGCCCCAAAACTTTCCGAAAATTATTGAGATTCAGCTACCGGATTTTTTGACAACATAAGCGAGCAAATAGGTTTGGCTTCAACTAATCAGAAGATGAACCTCTCGCTAATCTCGTGAAGGTTTGGGATTATTATTAAAAATCCAAACCTAGACCATACTATGACAAACCATAACCCCAATTTGTAAAAGTAAATTACAATTAGCTATTTCATAAAAGAATTTGCGTGGTTCAGACCCACTTGGCATGCTATACCATGTTATTGTTAAAATTTTCAAAGTATCACCTGTTTGTTAAAGGTCAAAAGTACTAACGCCCATAAGCAGGACTAAAGATTTAAGAATTCTGTCAAAGCAATTGTCTAATTAAATAATTCATAACTTTTTAACCAAACTCAAAGAAGTTTGAGCTGCACTTTTTTAAACTCTTTTGTGATGAGAATATGGTTTAAAGAAAAAAAGGAAAATAAAAATATGGTGTTACAAACTACCAACTGCTTTAAAGATGGATCTAAGCAGTTTCAAACTAAAATTTAGCAAAAAAAACTGCAAAAATGGGAATGGGCATAAATAGATGCGGGGAAAAAATATTATCCCACATTGAGTTTAAAACCTTTAAGTTATGTTGAAACTGGGGAAGTTAAACCTTTGGTTTAACAAATTTTCGACCTTGGGTCCGTTGGGACCTATGGTTGTGCTGCCAGATAACACGTCTGAGGTTCAAAAACTGCTGATACAATAGTGTAAGTACTATAATTTAGGAAATCCTCATTTCAAAAATCTGATAGTCCCTATTTATTTTACTAAAAATCCTAACCGTAGTTTTCGTTCCGTCGGGGGAAGGTTGGGGGGGGGGGGGGCGGGTGGGATTGATCATCGGAATAACGGCAACAGAGATACATTAAAGCAAATGGCACGTATCTTGCTGAAGTCCAGAACAAAATAAAAATACAAGATTTACAAGTTGGTGGTGGTGAGTGCACCTTCCGAAGATTTCCAATCTATTTTAGCACTTGGGGGGCACTAGAAATGCATGGGTAAGTGCGCTCGGTCGAAAATACCCTACAACGGTATTTTGTGAATCCCGGACTCGGGTGTCCGACCGCCGCCGTTACGTCACTCCGGGCAGTGATTTTTGTTGCCCCGTTAACTCTTTGGCAAGGAGGGGCGAAGCTCGTTCGCCCTCATTTCAACCGACGATAACAGTAAATACTGGAAAACGTGGTCCACCCGTAGAGTATTGGGCAAACCAGGCCAGGCAACTTCAGAGGAGATTCGAGGCACATTTAAATGAAGCAACGTGGAATTGCTAAAAGTAAAGACTAGATTGGCCTGACCTCCTCCCAAGGTTGGTGCGGCTGTTCCTCTTTCGCGGAGCATCGATTTCCGTAGTTCGCTTGTTTCGCTACACTTCGGTGGCATCGCTGGTGGCGTTGGCCACCTTCACGTTTGTCCGGGATTGGTTGCGTCCCTTCTTGCCGAAAAGGCCCCCCAAGAAGCTCTGGTTGGTGGAGAGTGAGGAGGACGAGGACGAACCAGACGACTGGGATTTGTTCCCGGTGCTGTCCACCTTCCCGTTGGCCTGCACGCTCTGAGGCGAAGAATCTCGACTTCCCAGACTGGCGGCTGAGGACTGAAAGGACACCGACTGGTGGTAAAAAACAACCTTGGTTAAACTAGCGCAAAAATTTGACGAAGATCAGTATAAAAGAATAGGAACTTACCATTCCACTGTCTAGCGACCCTGCACTACCCCTCCTCTGTGGCTTTTCGGCTAAAAAAAATAATTTTTTTTGGATTAGTAATACAGCCACACACTTAAACATTTTCCTGACCTTACAAAAATCTTTAAGGCTTAACAAATTGCTTGGTTTGAGAAACAAGTCCAAATATCAGTGACACGGTTGGTCGGAAGTTCTTTTTAGTTATCTTGGCCAATGCTTCGTCATTTGCAACATTTTCAACTAATTTTTTTGGCGTGGCAAAAAAACGCCATTTAATAGGGGCGCTGGTTATTAGAGAGCGCTGTTCATCAATGTGGTAGGCACACTGTTTACTAAGAGGGCGCTATGCAATAATTTTTTTTTGCGTAGAACTTCAGTCAGGTTCTTCAAACCAACCAGCTTTTTTTATATACCAAAATTCTCAAAATGTTTAGTAAGATATGCAACATGTGCTTACATTGCTCGTGAATGTCCAGTAACGAATTAGAAAGCGCCGACCTCTTGAGATTCGAGCCGATGCCGCCACCCGGAGAGCCATTCTCCGATGGTCCCTTATTGTCCACCAGCACCACCACGGGTGGCATTTCCATGTCCGCAACGCCGGAATCTCTGTTCTCAGTGGTCCGACTGCGAGCCAACTTCTGTTTATCCAATTCACTTTCTATGCGCAAGTTTTCCATTTCATCCATCTTACAATGAAATTTAGAATTAATAACTTGCCCTTAGTTAGCTCCTGAATGGAGAAACTTGAGCGGATTCAAAAAAAATACCTCCAAAATGGATTCCTTCAGATCCTCGACGAATTTGGTGCGATCGTGTTCGTTCCTAGCATTAAATACAATGGCTAATTTGCCGTCTACTTTCTGAGCAAGACGGATGCCATATAAATAATCTGTGGAAGAGAGAAACACAGTTTTTACTGCTAAGTTCTGAAAATGCGTATTGATCTCAGAACAAAAAAATCCAAATTACATACGTGGAACTTCAAACAGAGTCACTTGGAGCCCGCACAAAGGAAATGATTGCCTAAACGTATATGTCACTCCGTTCTTCTTCTTACTAAGAATTTTGGTTACGACCAAGAGGTCATTGAACAGGAAAACTTCTCGCTGATGTAAGCCTTGACGCTCTTTCTTGTTGACATCGTTTACTTCGTATAGACGACAGTAGCATACGAGCCGCCGATGCGGAAGGGCTAGAGCCTAAAAAATTAATACGGCAAAATAAACAAAAATGGGGAATACGAAGAAGAACAACCAATTGCTTTACTAATAATTCCCTCTTCCAAAAACGAGGACATTTTTGCAAATCCTTTCCCTTACGAAAAATAGTTTAAATTAGTTGAAGAAAAAAAAATCTAGACAATTAATAAAATATAATTTATTTGGACCTAGAATCATTAATTTTGAAACTAAAATCATTATAATATTGAAACTAAAACCATTAATTTTGAAAGTAAAATCATTAATTTTGTAACTAAAATCATTAATTTTGAAACTAAAACCATTAATTTTGAAAGTAAAATCATTAATTTTGTAACTAAAATCATTACTTTTGAAACTAGAATCATTAATTTTGAAACTAAAATCATTAATATTGAAACTATGATCATTAATTTTGAAAGCAAAATTATTAATTTTGAAACTAAAATCGAAATTTACATGAAATTGTGGCATCAGAAATCATGATTTTGGAATTACATTTTTCAGAAAATCAAAATTATATAGAATCAAGGCTTTAGAAACCCAAATTTTGTGACTGAAATCCAAAATGGAAGGAATGCGGCTTATGCAATTGTGACAGTGCCAATAATCATAATTTCCAATTTTGAATTTAACTAAGAAATTCTGCCTACTTCTGAATTGATAAAAAAATATGATTTCAAAAATCAGGATTTTTGGGCCAAATAAACTAATTTTGAAATTAATGGTTTTCTTTTCTTCAAATAATATGCATTATCTTTTGTAATGGTTACTACCATAAACATATAAAGATGAACGTTTCACAATTATAAATGACTTACCGGTTTCTTGCCAACGATGGTTTGCTGCACCTTCATGACCTGCGTGACGTGGTCGGAACCCGGTCGGAATTCGTTCACCTTGATCCGTTCGTAGATGCCCTGCAACATGTTTAGGTCGATGTCGGTCCCCTCGTCGATGCCTCTTAGGTTGCGCACAAAGTCTTCCGGCTTCATCCGCTTCTCGGGCTTCATGTTTGGCGTGTGGAGGTCGGTATTCAGCATAATGATGGCAAATGCCAGGATGAAGACTGTGTCCGGATTATGGAACCTCGACACGATATCACGATTGCAATCACAATAGCGGCTGCTAAAAACCTCAACCAATCTTTCGATTTTCTGAGCTTCGCCCTTTAATAAAGGAAAATCCAAAATTCAAGCCAACGACAAGCAAAAAAAAACTTTCAAAACATACGAGATCCATCAGAAAAAAAAATTGCCCCCAATAAATAAGACTATGGACGTACCGGCATTCGGAAGTAGGTCTGGAATTTACGTAGGGCAACATCCACCTGCATACCGGCCAAATCGATTTCGGTGGAAAATCGCCTGCAAAAAGAGAGGACTCTATTATAATGTATACTAAATTGACAGATACAACTTAGGATTTTAGGGTTTCATTCCTTTTATTGAAATCATTAAAGAAAGTTGCAAGTAAAAGTTATTTTTAAAATCAATTACGAATAACCTAACCACATTTCTGCAAAATAAATTATGCCACTTACTCCAAAACCTCCATATTAAAGGGATTTTGCAGATTCCCCAGGTATTCCCCGATCATCTGTTTGCTCAGACCTTTTCGAGAAATCAGAAACCGGGCCACAGCCTGAGGCGAATTTTCCAAGAAGGCACGTTGAATTAAATAGCATATTCCTTTCTCTGGTTTTCTATGGGTTGGAATCGGAAACGGCAATGACATATCCGATGATGACAAGTTGGCCCAATTTACCGACGTCGATACGAATAAATACACAAAGACTCACTTGTTAAAAAGGTTTAAACCCACGCGGTACTGCCTCTTCCGTACCACCTCCGACACTTTGTAATAGCCCGGAGGGGTGGGCAACGGCGTACCGCAAGGCGTGTGAAGCAGCGGATGCCTGAAGTTCCCCTCGGAAACGGGAGGTGAACTGGAATACCCGGTGCCCTCGAAGCTATCTTCGCTATTCTCTGAAATATTGCTTAGTCGTTTATCGTCTGGAAGTGGGGATGGATGGTAATGCTCGTGGGATAGCTGTAATTTTGTGAAATACACAGTATTAGACTTGAGCAGAAAACCCTAAACAGTGTTAAGATAAGATATACAGCGTAAGATGAAACCGTGATATTCAAACCAACCAAAGAATTTGAAGTCTCGGACGTTTTGCCATAGGAATCGTCCAGGTGTTTGCCGGCGGGCGTAGCCCGATCGCTTCCCGAGCCCGTCAGGCTGCTTTCACTTCCCGACGACTGCACGCTGGAGAGGCTTCCGCCGTCGGGCGAACGTATCAGATCGCTGCATTTGGACCCGTCAAAATTCCTACTCGTAATGGATGATGTGCGCTTGGGTACTTCGGGTGGCACTCTCTTCTTATTATTACACTCCCCTTGAGGAGGAGCAGAATTCCTCCGCGAGGTGGCCTCGGCGGCTGCCAGAGCTGCGGCCGTTCGCATGCAACCGCCGCCGAGGCGGCGAGCTGTAGTCTCCAGGAACCGATCGCAGCATGGATCGCTACAAATACCCTGAAAAAATTAAAAGAGAAATTATGCAGCGAGAAACACATTTCGCAGGAGCAACCAGTTAGCACAATTTCCTGAATGTTCCCAGAATCCCATGAGCCATCACAACTCAATAAAAATTCCCACAACTGGCACATAATTCCCGATTTCAAAACGTCCAAAAAAAACAACAACATTGTTTACCCAGACGACCGGCAACAGTCTAGAAATGAATCAACTTGGGTACGTAATTCCCGCAGCAATGAATATTCAATATTCTGCTACAAATTTATTCGAAAACTTTGCCTGCACTAGCACAGTGATAACCCTCGCATGACTCACGTGGGTAAATAAGCACAGGTGGCAAAACAAGTAAGCAGGAGGTTTATCGCCCCAGTTCCCACCCTAACGTAGTAGCACAACTCATACATAAGCAATAATGATATCCAATTTGCATTAAATAAAAATGGTGTGAAAATTACTAATCACTTGTCCAAATGTAGCGGTATAGCAACTTTCAAGATTTGAACCCTGACATGCAAAACTCACCGGCGATAAGTCTGGAGGGGAGTACGGCGACGTCACCAGGTCGATCGGGTGGTTGGCCGAACAGCAACCGCCCTGCGGAGTGTGGCTTCCGTTTTGTCGCGAGCCATGGTGGCGATTCAGAGCAGGGGGCGAAGCTCCGCAGTAGGTGATTCCGGTGCAATCCTCGAACCCGCCCGCATCGGAGTAGTCGGATTCGGAGTTATTGGCCGTGCCATGGTCATCTTCTGACTCCCTGGTCTGCCGGACCCGCTGCGACGCTTGCCTTCCGCTACCCCTTTGAGACGAGGCGTCCGACGCCGACGACGACGAAGAGGACAGCAGCGGCGTCAGCCTCTTTTCGCGCAAGCTCAGCGACCTGACCGGCCTGGGCGGCCGCCCGCTTTCCGACGGCTCCAGGGTCTCATTCAGTTCACGGCACAGGGCGGCAAAATTATGCTGCACTTGTGCCCGGCTCATGTCCGGGCTCTCCTGCGCCGGTGGCATCCTGGAAATGGCACTGTTCGACGAGGCGTCGCTACCATTAAAGCGGCGCGACAGCCGCTTCTCCGACTTCGCACTTGTGATGTCCTGGAACTTCTTCACCATGCAGTACTTTCGAAAGGCTCGCTGAATGGTGAGTGCGGCGTGTCCGGCCTTGCATTGGCCGCCATATTTCCGTTCTAAAACTTCCACTTGCTTGTCGAGGAGATCTTGGCTTAATTCGTAGCTGGAAAGTGAAAGAGAGAGAAAAAAAAAATTAAAATCCGATTAAGAGGTGGCAATGAATCGTTAAGTACAGAAAAATCCAATTTTAAATGTTGATTGTGCCGCAATCACTGACAGTAAATCCGAACTAATCTTCTTAACGTGTAAGCGAGTTGCACAAATCTTTTGTCAGCTTTTAGGATCTTTTAGGATCGTGATGCTTGTTTAATAGTTTGGGTGAATTTAAGCGAATCTTCTTGTATTTTTTGGGATTCTCCTCGCTTTTCCATTTGCATAATAAAGCACATTTAGGATTGAAGATAACAAAAAACTGCACTAGTCCTGCATTATGTGAGTTTTTTAGGTGCGGTTATGCACGAGGGATTATTGGGGGAATCCAGTTTTAGACTTAATTGGGTCCTACCAGTTTTTCCTTATCGGTAAATGGTAAATTCGGTTTCCCAGCTACATGGGGTAATTCCCAACTCCCTGTTCATAAAAAATCTGACAATGCCTATTCTTCTATAGGCCTACTGCAAATTTGCATCTCTTTTTAGATTTTTCATACAGAATGCCAACATTTGTTCTTTTGGCAATTTCTCAATAAATGCATGATGAGTGATAAGAATCTGCAATTTGAATATTTTTAGCCCTCCCAAAGAATGGAAATAACTGCGCATTCACGGAGCATTACGGAAAAGATACCAATGTTTTAGTTCTTTTTGTTATTATTAAGGAAACAGTCAATCATTTATCCTTTACTCGGATCGAAGCAGTCAGACTTCATAAAATAAATGGCAAAAATATAATAACGTGCATCCAAAAATTATGATTAAAATCCAACACGAGCCATCTAGGCTTAGCAACATAAATATTTACGTAAATATATTTTCGATATTTTACAACTATTGACGCCATTATGACGAAGGCAAAGTGGGATTGCATGTCCAATTTTGACCTATATTGTAGACTCAGCAATGTAAATGACAACAAAATACTACTTTTGTAACTTCACAATGACGTCAATGGACATATAATTAGAATATTAGTAGTTATAGGCTTATCTGATTCTCAAGAAAACTACTCAGCTGTTTCTTATTTGGTTTCTGTTTCCAATAACAATTCTTCAAAAGACTAATAAGTAGACATAATACAAGCCAATCACAACAACAATTTCTAATTGGATACAAATTTCAACCAAATTGGGAAGCAAAATAATTAACAATACAGCAAAAAGAACTTGCAAACATGTTTTCGTGCTACCAGATTTAAGGGAAAATCTTACTCTTTCTAAAGACAATTATTTTAAATAGCAAACATCTTTGCACGATAGTTCTTCAGAAAAATTTACTGAAAAAGAGGACAGAAACTAAAGAGGGCGCTTCCAAATTTCGCCCAATACTAGGTGACAAACTTCAAACTTGTAGATTGCACTCGCATCATGCATATATCGATGGCTTAATTCAGAAGTGATGAATATGCCAAAAGTTGCTTTTGAGATATTAGCGTTTTTCTTATGAAAAAATGGTATAACTTGGAAATAAACAACGTTAAAAGTCTGAAATTTGGTGAACAGATAAAACAACATATATATTCTATAGGGAATGTGCTCATTTTTGTAAAATAATTAAATTTAATTAAAGACATTTGAGAAATAAAAGGCTTAAAAATGCAAATCCGCTATAGTCTGACTATGATTATTTTTGCAGGAAAGCCAAGTGAATTAAGTGTGAAGTAGCGCATAAGCACATCCATAAAAACAATGCAAACAAAAAACAAACAAATTAGCGAGAATTGTCAAGTTCTTAACTTGTATTGTTATAAAAATCCAGGTCTCGAGAAATTTTTAATATGTAAACTAACGAATGGTACCATTCGCCACTTGTAACTTTTAGGAATGACAGCTTGTTGGCTATTCGCTACTGTTCACTTCTGTAACTTTAACAATTATTGGTTAAATTAATTTCTGTAACTTTAGGTTCATTAGGGACACTTCCAAGATCAATAGGCCTAGTACAATTATCTCATTTTTTGAAAAATTGGCTTACTCGTCACTTCTAAATTAAGCCATCGATATATACCGGTTATGTACAACAAAGTTTGCGCAATTAATGCCAAATCAAGCCCAGTTCTAATCACAGACTAGGCTTTTTTTTCTTTTCCAAACTGATGATATTTCAGGCTTATCGGCTCTATTAGCCTTGGACAGACTGTAATCGGTGCCTGGCACCACGACGAAATAATAAATCTTGATTAGTTATATTATTAGCATGCAATTAATTGAGCAGCCATTAGCACTTACCCAATGGGCACTCTGGTACACTTGATGATATCCTCGGTGGTGCGGCAAGGCAGTCTCCGGCACGCATTATTGGATCCGAGCGATCGCTGTCGAGCTCTCTGATGTAACAACTGGGAGTGTTGCAACTGGGGCGAAGAATTATTAGCATTTAATATCGACTCCTGAGTGTCCACAGAATAAGATTTGAGCTGCTTCAGGGGCGGTGGGCCGGAGCCATTGCACGAGGATCTTTCGCCAGTCTTTTGAGGCGCAGAACTACAAAACATACAAAAAGTAAACGAAAAAAATTAGCTGGTAAATATTACAACGTCCTCAAAACACTCGAAACCGTACGGGAAAAATCAAGTCCTAAATATTTCTAAATAAAAAAAACTACCTGGCCAAGTCTATATAGGACTAGGTCATCGTTTAATTAGTGCTATAGAGTACTACGATGAATGTATAAAGTGGAGGTTGGCCACCTCGATACACCTTAAGCCATTTTGGTAGTATAAGGACACTCGACCAACAAACAACAAGTTGTTTTTTTTACTCGAAAACGCTCGTTACTTTCTACGAACTCGGGCAAACTGGTTGATATCTAAGTAGATATCAATCCCACTGCATATTTTGCAAACTTTTACCGAAATTACGACAACTCATCTTGTCCCATGTAACATTTTGCATTAATTATCAGCAATAAAAGTAAAAAAAAATTTGCAAGGTCAGTGAAGTGTTACGCAAACTACACTTTAGAGGTTCAGACAATTCCAGAAAATTTCTACTCACAATTTTTGCTTTTAAAGGAAAAAAAAAGGTCAAAATCCAGATAATTTCAAAGATCGAGAGTACCCGAAGCCACGTTTTCAACAAAGAATAATCCTAATACAGAAATTTTAATAAAAATCCAACTCCAGAAAAATGTATTTTTTTCCTACAACGAATCTGTAACATGCTGCTTTAGAAACTACTAACAGCATCCAATTAATCTGATCACAAATCTTATTACTACCTAAAATTCAGGAAATCTTGAAACATCTGGTAAATCACTCACAACAATTATTGCCCCATGATCACAGAAACCATGTACTGACTGAAAAACATTGGTCACCCTCTAACCCTTTACAAGGTTCAAGCAACATCTTGTACTTTAAACCCATGCAGGCGCTCATTCTAAAACTTCAAAATATTCAAAAACAGCCAGTTGTCCTACCTAAATATGAACCCAGAGATGCAAATAAGCATTTTGAAGTAATCCTAGTAGCAATCCACAAAAAAAGACAACTTGTTGCAGAAAATAAAAAAATATATTAGCACTGATCAAGAAGACATCTGATCAACCTGCTTCGGTGGGTTTTAAACATTTACTATAGCACGAGCTGCACCACAGAAGATTCAGATCGAAACTAAGGTGCAGATGCAAGGGGCCAGGGTATTAAATCTCCAGAAAACTAAAAAGATATAGGGGGTCAGCTGAGGTCACTCGGGTACCCAAAAGCGACCCCCAGCTCTTTACAAAACCCACCAATAAGATATGGCAGAAGGGAAAAGAGGCCAGGTGCAAATCGAGGCACAAATGGATACAGAAATTTGGGGCAAAAAAGGGCAGGTGTTTTGAATCCAGGCCCTGAGCAAAACAAGTAAGGGGGGGGCCTCACGACAAATGCAAAAATGACAATGCCACGTGCTGCAACTGCAACTGTGCGCGTGCCGTCTGCTCTTTCACCCCAGGGTCCAACAAATTTTAGGTTTGCAGCAGCAGCTGCCCAGTTCCCATCTCTTGTTAAACCACCCCAATGCCATTCAATGCACCACCCGAAGGCCAACTACAAAGCAAGGCCAGTTAGGGCACCATGAGCAGAAAAATAGGGAAAAATTTCTGAATTTTTCAACGAAATAAACAGTAAACAACGAATGGACACGAGTCAATATGTGCTAGACATTTCAAGCTAGCTCCAATATAGACCTATGACATATGTTTTGGATTTTTGGATTTATAATTAGTTTTATTTACTTAGAAAAATACATTTTGGAAAAAAAATCACCTATTTTCATAATCTGAAAATAAAAATTTCACTAACTCCTACTTTTTTACTTATTTATTTTGATTTAAATTTACTACTGCAAATCAGTGATGGGTGATTGCACGTGAAAATGTTAAAAAATGTGATAATTTTTCCCTGTATTAAATGTTAAAAAATGTGAAAATTTGGACAAATGTGTGAAAAAATGTGTAAAAAGTGAAATTGGAGATAATCTCTGCAATATTAGCTTTGTGGTTTTCCTTATTTTATTTATAATAAAATAGGCAGGGTATTAGTAAATGCAAATCATATGTTAAAATTGTCAAAAATTCAAAAATCTGCACTAGAAAAATGTAAAATATTCAAAAAGCTGCATGTGAAAAATTCAAAAATCTGCATTTGAAAAATGTGAAAAATTCAAATAAGCTGCACGTGAAAAATGTGAAAAACTCTAGAATCGTCATTGACCAAAATATTGAGTACTTTAATGGACCTGCCTCCTTGCTAATCGAGCTGAGTGTGACTGTGTGAGGTCACCAGGCGTTCGGCAAGAATCATAAAGTGCAAATGTAAATTTTGGTCAAGCGATAAATCGACCTTATAAAATTCAACGTTCATGTAAATTAACACTGATCAATGATCATTATTTATTAGAACCTTTAGCCTTGCCCTTATCATACATGCATGGGCATGTGTTAAATTTGTTTGCAGCCGTTATACATGTTATCATGATCACATATCCACATCGAATCTGCCATAAAACTTAATTTCGAAGCGTGTCACCGGCTATAAAATCTTCACACGATTCCTATCTTTGAGACATTAAATGCGTTTCAAATTCCTCTTTAAAAGCATTTTTAAAAGCCCATGCAGCAATGAAAATTTTTACAAAAATGTCACATTAACAGTTCATTGCTCTATTTTGCATTTTTAACAAATCTCAGGGCCAAATTAAAAAGTATTTCCTGCAAATTATAGCAGGACATTTCCAGTGCATAGGACACTGCTTCGGACCCACACTTTTACTAAAGAAAACGGTTAAGTGATGTAGGCCCCTATTTCATTACATCTAGACCTATACCTCATTTAATTACCTCAGTACCAATATTTTCAGATACTAATAAATACCATGGATTTCATTAGCATTAATCTCTTCTAAAATCTACACATTACACAAAGACAACTTTAGTGGTGACTTTATAGGATTGCGCTTTTGCAGTTCCCAGATTCTTATAGTTCTAGATTTTATCACCACTCATACTTTATGCAATATCAACTATATAGGATATATACCATGGGGTGTGGTTATCTCCATTGTTCTCTTGTATAGGTATTCTTAATAATTCCTTCAGAGAAGTCAGGTACACAAACAATAGGAAAAATTACCTTTGAACCCAATTAAGCTCTTTCAAAAATTGTAAACATGACGCAACTTTTAATTTATCAGCAGCAAAATCAAAAGTAAAAATGAATGAAAACCAATCTTTAACTTTCAAATTAAACCCAAACTAATGACAATTTAATGTAGAATTGATCAAAATAGTTGATCCCATGGTATATGACATATATTCACTCGTTTGAGGGTATGGGCCAGCCATTCACCATTCCTTGGCCATTTTGACTTTGACAGAGTGCAGCGAGGTCAAAGTCAAAATGGCCGCTGAGTGAATATCTGGCTCCATACCCTCAAACGAGTGAATATGTATCATAGGCATAGGCGCATTTAGGGGGGGCCCTGGGGGCCCGGACCCCCCTTGAGCTCTGAAATACATGGTAAAATTCCACCGGCCCCCCCCCCCTTGAGATCTGAAATACATTGTAAAATTCCACCGGGCCCCCCCCCCC
>JAQIXP010000436.1:0-26309 GCA_034700285.1 Proteroiulus fuscus
CCGTAATATGCGATTGCCCCCCCCCCCCCTTAGCAAAATCCTGTATCCGTCCCTGGTCTATATAGGCTATTTAACTATTAGTTTATCGCCATACAAACCCATAATATGGGCAATAGTGCAATATTATAAGAAATCAACTCTGTATATAAGCAAATAATTCCATACCTATACTATATAGTGAAATGCATCAAAGAAAGAATTACTTTTATCCACCTTGATCATAGTAATTTCATCAGTTTTACCTTGCAATTTGCATAGGCCTAGCTAGCCTAAAATCTTTACTAATGAAAGTTTGCATACTCGCACAGTATATAATTGTAAGAAATATCCGGGTGCACATACAATTTTAAATAATAGTAGTATCAGCAAATATTACTAATTCCATTTTTTTATTTACAAAACACTATACTGCTAGGTTTCAATAAATACAAATACACGGACATAACATTTAAATACATGTCAGAAAAAAAACAATCATGCATAGGATATATAGTGCTAGAAGCATTCAATGCAAATAGAGTCTGTTTAAATGAACATGAACTAATGTTTTCTTTTGAATTTTCTAAATGGTAATTTCTAGAAAATGAGAGTGTCATTGCCTTGAACACTAGCATAATTTTAGTATAGGTACATAAGCTATAAAAATGCGTTAAAAATTAACTACCTTAAGTAATAGTTGTTCCGTGTCCACTCCACTTATAGTGGTCTGTGCTGCGGCTATTTCAACTCCGTCCCTCGATATCGATGCCAAAATATCAGTGGTGGCCGAAGGCTCCAACATGTTAACGACCACACTGAAAACGCTACCTGGTCGAACAGTCTTTGACGCCAAAATCAAATGAGTTCTACAAAGTTTAAAAACCAAAATTATAAATAAATGAAAGTTATAGGCCTAATATAGAAAATGTCGATATTTTCTTTTTGAATTGTGTTATTTGCTCAGATAAGGAGCCAACAGTGTTTTAAAAAAAATGTACCAAAAAGTAATTCATAAGGTGCATTGTCCTGAAGAAAATTTTGTTCCAAAATTAGGCTCAGTGCACGTGCATGGTATGCCAGCAAATCGAATGTTATTGGCACATGCCTTGAGCCCCATTTTGGAACAAAATATCTCCATGACTGTACACAGCTCTGAAGGGAAAGTCCCACTTTAGAAGAATGGATTTTAGGAAAAAGGAGCATATATGTATACAAATCATTAAATAAATTGTACTGAATACAAGGATTTGGATTAAGATATAAATCCGAAAAGCACGCCACTTCACTGACAGTATGTAGCGCCTTCTACTGGATAAAAGGCATCAGCACTCATGAAACACATAGACATGCATATCCTAGAGGGCACCAACAAATGTCCGTGCCTACTGAAATCTGAGAAAAAATGGCGCCCAACGTGTATTTGGCAAACGTCATGATTTATTCAATAAGGAAACCACTGCAATTATTATTGTCACAGCCATTTCTATCTATTAAATGTGTACGATTTAAATATATCACTTGTTATAGTGGGACTTTTCCTTTAATAAATAATAGTTCATTATAGACCTATACTCACGGATTTCGTCTCATTCCTGGCAAAAAGCGTTGCGTGAAAAAGGGTCGGTTTTGCGTAGTTTGTTGTCGAAATTGCTGTCCCGAGATGCAGACCACATGCCATAATAACAGCCATTTTAATAACATCCTAGAAAAACAAACATTGTTGCAAGTTAATTTGTATAGCTAATTAGATAAATATTTACACTTATACCGCTGAGGCTATATTAACTGTATACCCATTGATAGAGTTACGACAAATAAAGATCTATTTGAAACCAGCATTTTGGAATATAATACCATGTAATTCAATATTGACACATGCATGATGAAAACTATATACAAATGACTTAAATTTGTCATTACATATGCATGCAAGGAATACCCTGCAATTTTATAAGGGTAAACCTGCAATTAAAGCTGCACTGTCCTGAAGAAATTTCGTTCCAAATTGGGGCTCCTATAGCACGTGCCAATTGCATTTGATTTGCTGGTATATGCACGTGCACTGAGCCCCATTTTGGAACAAAATTTCTTCAGGACAGTGCAGCTTTAAGAGGGTAAACAATAATAACTAAAAAAAACTTTCTACAAGGTGAATGGTCTCCCAAGCTGCATCACATTTAATTGAATCCACCCTAAAAGCTATCTTAAATCTTAAAAAGTCGAGTTATAAAAAATACCAAGCTTTATCAATGCTGAATATCTTCAAAGGCAAAATTTAAATTACGCATATATACATGATATACGGTACCAGCTAGTATACACATGCTGTTTCATGCACAATGCAATCTGGATTTTTTTAGCGTGATGGACTGATGGTCAGGTATGATATAAAATTATGACCTTATATGCCACTGTATCTTTTTTGCTCTTTTAATTAATGATTTCACTGCATACTGCTCATGTCCAAAAATATGACTTTTTGAATGAAAATTATGGCTTTCTTTTGAATGTTTTTATATTTTTATTAGTCCTATACTATAAATATGCCGGCATGTATGAGTCTCGAATACAATGCAGGACTTCAATTTCATGTGTTATATTGACCAAAATTAAATTGTCCTTCCTCCTCTCCCCCCCACCAAGGAAATAAGACCATATTCATTACTTGTGATCAAAATGTATGATTTTTTATTACATTTGTCAAAGTATGGCTTTTTATGACTTTGTAACCTGGTAGTCTGGTAGACACCATATAGGCCTATATTGAACAAGTGACAGATTTGATGAATTAGAAATATACATCCACCTGGTACATGTACATATAGCCAGGGTGGATTGGGGGTTAAAAATCCCCTGCTCCCTTATAAAGTAATTATCTACTAAGCTTATATTTTGTCATATCCCCCCCCCCCATTCCCCCAAACTAAAATCCTGGACGTTAGGCCACTTTGGTATGGATATAAAGTGATTTGATAACCAAACCACAAGCTAAACTAAATGCTTGATTTATATACAGGGTGATTTGTAATAGCTCCACCCAAAAAAATTCAGTAGATATATATCATATGCTATGGCAGGAGAAATTAAGTGTAACTGCAGTGTTTCCTGAACATTTTAAATTGACTATATATAAATAATTAAAAAACTATACTTTAAAAACGAGTTATGTATATAGTGTTAAAATTTTTAGCTGAATAAGATAAACATTTGTAAAATCATAATGCTGTCATCATATAAACACTGTATAGTTACACTGAATTAATTTGTCAGTTTTTCAAATTTGTAATTAGATTTTTTGCTCTATATGCCTCTATCTAAGGATAAAAAGTTAAGATTTTCTATATAGGTCAAAAATCAAATTTTTTTGAGACCATTGAAGTTTTCACCTTTGATTTTCTATTTTGTACCAAAGTTATATTACAAGGCATAACTATATAGGGAAATTTTTGGGGTGGACAGGTATTCTGAATCACCCTGTATATTAAGACAGCTGTCTGGGATAATAATTGATTTAATTTGGAAGGCAAGCATATATAGCATATATATGCAGGTCATTTATGCGTCTTTCTTTGGCTATTAACATCACAAACGACTATTATAAGCCTGTCTAAAATATATTTTAATCTTTATTACTGAAGATGCAATGTAATAAATATGTATACACATAAATTAATTGACCATTAAAACAGCTTAAAAGGGTTAACAAATTGCAGGTTTAATGTCCCAAGTTGATATTGGTGGACATTCTGACTGACTATTGGTCATAATATTGAACTTATGGATTATACTAATTCCATAAAATATGACAATTCAAAAGTGGGGCAACTAAATTAATATGCATTTCTGATTCACCTATTTGTTAATGCAAAAAATAGCCCTTAATGACACGAATATAGCCTAATACGCATATCCATCAATCATCTATTGTGGCATAACTTCCCAACCATTACACCTATAGCAATTAATTATGTACCTGTAATTTATTGTCGCAAGTGACAAAACACTACACGAGCTTTTGTTAAATGTGGAAATGTCACGATGGCTTAGTGCTAACCATTCTCCGAAGGTGTCCCATGCATGAACTTTCATGCACGGTCGATTTCCATAAATGCACCTTGTTTTTGAAAAAAATACTTGTTGAATATTTAAATATCCCATCAAATAAGAGGAAACTCACATCAATTTAGCTAATCTAATACGAATACATTACGGGCATAAATACAATTAAATGCATTTTACAATAGAAAACAAGACTTTGCTTCACATATATAGGCTAATTCCAGGTCTACTATTCAGCTTTACTATAGATGTACAGAGTGTCAGACATTTCAAAATCTAATATTTCCCAAAATAAATAGAATGTGGCTTTCTTGCATGCTGTATTTTCAGAATCTAGATGCATGGAAGTGTTTTTGACACGCAGAACAAACTTCCATACCCATGCCCTTAAAGGGAAAGTCCCACTTTGTAGCAGGTAATTTGTAAATTGTACCCACTTACTAGATATGAATGGCTGTGACAATAATAACTACCCTATACAGCAAAGCTTCCATATTGGAGAAATTATGACTTTTGCAAATAGCTTTCAGCAAGCAGTGCCTTTTGGTGGCGCACTCTATACGTGTATGTCTATGTGTTCCATGAAAGCTGATGCCTTTTATCCAGTAGAGGGCGCTGAACAAAGTCAGTGAAATGGTGCCCATTTAGGTTTAGCATTTTTAAACAAATTCTCGTATACAAGGACATTTTATCTAATGATCGCTATAGGCTAAAATCCCATGTCTATCCTAATTTTTCTTGCTTTTTTTTCCTAAAATCAACATGTTTCAAAGTGGAGCAGTCCCTTTAATCCTTTACACACTATACTGTATTTGTGTGTGCTTATATTGTTATTATTAATGGGATAGATAAGTTGATAACCATAAAAAACATTTTTGCCAAAAGACTTAATTGTGATCGAAAATGCAGGCCTTCCCCAAACATATAATCAATGTATATTACATATATAATACATGTATATTTAATAAAAAAAATTAAAAGTAAAATATTCACATTTAAAATTACCATTGAGCTGCAAATTGACGCCATCGGGCTGAGCTTTCCCATCATGTTTGAACTGGTAGTTTTTTTGATGAATGGAAAGCTCTGCCTTGTGACGTCACTTCATAGGAAAATGTTGCATGTGAAAATTTTACTTTTTTTTATTAGTTTGGGGAACGCATTTTTATCACCATTAAATCGTTTAGTTAAATTTGTGAGTACTTTCTTGGACACCCTGTACATGCGTTCATTAGAAATCTGAGACTTTTATAAGAAAATACACACAAATTTGTTTTATATTGGCAAGATAGTCTACATCAGTCCTATAGTTCCACCATTGACATCAATTTCTCAAATAGAAAATTATGTTCAGTTTATAAAAAACTACATTAACATCTGCTATCTCATGGATTTATGTCGAAGGGGGTAGAGCCAGTAAACAATGGGGTATTGCAGTTCAACGGCCATTGTATTCAAAAATTGGACAAACCACTTTTCCCCTCACTTTAATACCTTTATTAGATTTAGTGATTAATCACATTTCTGTCCTACAATCAGAGTCATTATGCATCAGTGCCTCACAGAAACTTACATAAATACAAGTACACATAAGTAGGTCTACGTGTGGGTCAAGAAAAGGATTTTTTATTCAGCTTCGTGTTTTAAGCCAATGACCGTATATAGCTCTCTGTGCTTCTACAGTAGTTAAATCAATGCCAAATTTTTAATTTATTAAAAAATAACGAAAAGTCCTACCCATAAATAATTATCGGTTCAAAATACATTGGGGCATTAATTTACAGCAAATAACATAAAACTTTCACCGATAACGAAATTCAATTGTAAGTTTTTAATTAATTTATGGTAATTAATGGCTGCTGAATAATGCTCAAACTCTGTGAATTGTGCTTAAAGTCAAAATTTGAAAGTAGTATAGGTTGTAAGAGGAAAAACAAAAAAAAAATAAAAAAAAAATAATGGAAATTGCAATTTGATTTGAGACCACCAATCAATAAATAAAATGATCTGAATAACGTGGATTTGGTTGAAATTGGTTGAAAATCCAAGTGGGCGCCATTTTACTGACAGCGTGTAGCGCCCTCTACTGGATAAAAGGCATCAGCTCTCGTGAAACACATAGACATGCATGTCCTAGAGGGCGCCACCAACTGGCCGTGCCTTTTTAAATCTGTGGAAATATGAGGCCTAATATGCATTTGGCAAACGTCGTAATTTCTTTAATATGGTAACTTTGCTGCACTTATTATTACCACATGCAGCCACTCGATCATATCTAGTAAATGTGTACAATTGAAATAGGTGGGACTTTCCCTTTAAATTTATGGTGATATTCTTCAGGTCATTGCTAAAGTACCGTACGAACGGTCCAGAACGGAACGTACCGATACATGTATTTGTAAATTTATCCCAAAAACGATTTCAAAAGTTACAAAAACGCCCATTTTTCTTCCTGCAATTACATGTATAATGAAACAAAAATTCAAATTGTGGCTCACTGTTGTTTCATTGAGCCATGCATATTCATGGCTTAATTGCTTTTACAAAATGCCTTATAATTACCGTTATGCAAACACTAAACTACCATTGCAATAAATATTTCTTTTGAAAGTCCCAAATTATATGATATTATGGAGCTTTTAAGCATAATGGGCCCATTACTCTGTATTAAACAAATTGCATTGAATACATTAAGGGGACGGTTCATGAGGTGAGAAAACTTTCACGGTTGTTGGCCATCGTCTGATGCATGAACCATGGAGAGATAAATAGGCCCCTACATTTAAACTATTAGCTGTTATGTCATCCTGTTCAAACAAAGAATTAAGTGGAAAATAGCCAAATTTAAAATACCATAATTATTGTCTCATAACTTTGTGCAAAAAAACCCCGAAATGTACAGGGGGAAAAACTGACAATAACTACAAACAGTATATAGGCCTACTAGTGGAAAAATAATAGATAATCCACTTTATAGATCTTTATCTCTCTGGGAGTCTTTCCCCTCACATTAAATACTCCGAAATTTCGTGAAATTATATTATTTACGAAATACATGTATATAGGCCTAGCTACTACCAAAAATGGGGCAAAACCAATTGCTATTTAATCAAACTATATCTACTTATTAAACTTGAAGCTGCTTGGTCATTTGGACCCCAAGTTTGTCACTGTACGATTATAAATGAAGGAGTAGAATAACAAATGAACAAACATATATGTTTAAGAGCATTATTGTATATAGTTAATTAAATTTATGATGTTTTTTTTCATGATAAAAATTTGCAGCAAAGCTTGCTTCAAATTATTTGACCAAATATGAAAATGAAAGTTACGTAACAACATAACAATTAGTGTGATTTGATATCATCTTAATATCTTACAAATGCGTTATACACAATATTTGAACGCTCCCTTCCTTTAGCAAATTTCTACAGAAATTAGCTACAAATTGTTTAAGAATAAATTTAACGAGATTCAATCAATACTAAAACTCATGTTAAAAAAGGTCATTCAAAATCCAGGTAAGCCCTTACACAAGCTATAGAATACATATTAGGTCTACTTGTTTATTGATTGATTAAAATTGTAACCATTATGATCTGTTTCAACGTAAAAGCTGTAAGGATTACTGTTTCTTGTCACATTAGAGAAAAAACACCTGCAAGGTTATTTTTATCCCCTTCTCAATTCTTGTTATTGTCGTTAGAAAAAAAGGTATTTGTTGGTTTTATAGGCTAACTTTTAGCCTGCTTTGCCTGGCGTAACGTGAGTAGAAAACATAAAAAGTTAAGAGCTAGGAATTTTCGATGTTTTAGTTTAAACCAGTCGTGACTCCCCTTAGCAATAACTTGTACTTGGGCAGCCTTTCAGAAAAAAAAAAACAAAAAAATATGAAAACTGGTAGAAGAAAACAAAATACATCAACATTTGAGCAGTTCAATATCCTTGCTATACAACATATTTCATAAAACATATATAGCTTATGCACTTGCATTTTTAATTTCAGGAGAATGCTGAAACACATGAATTCAAGAGTAAATTTATGCTCATTTAATAGATAATTATATGGAATCTTGTATTGCCTTTATATTATAGCCGTTTATTACATTAATCCCTTGTACATTAGTGTTGAAAGGTCGGAAGTCAATATTTTAATTTTTTGAATGACGAAGGAAAATATCCCAACTTTCAACATTAAACAAAGGTTTATACATCTAAACTTTTAGCAGATCGTATAGTGGCTATATTTATAGTAGGCCTATAGAGAAAATCTGCAAAAAAATTGGATGTGAATTTACGTTTAATGCAAAAATTTCATAAGTTTTCCTTATAGTCGGGAAAAATTTGGAAAATTGACTTCCGACAATTCAACACTTAAGTACAACATTCAACACTCAGACAATATTGAAGTGATATAAAAATGAAGCATGTATTAATTAAGGATAGGTCTACTAAATACAATTGAAGAGCTGAGATCAATTAAACTACATGAGTCCAGATTTCTTGATTTGAGAAAAATGTGCACAGAAAATCAAGATGCATTGCATAAAAACTAGTTATTCTAAAATTCCGATCTTAATTTTGAAGATAGAAACTTGCAATTTGGAATCCTGCTTCACATTTTGGTTCCCTCGAATGGTATCTATGTTTTGAGTCCACCTTAACCCAACACCCAAATTTTAGATTCTTAATACCCAAAATGTTGACCATAAGTGATTTTGGTATATTTTTCATCTTTATTGCAGGTCAAAATGAGCAACTTTTTCCTATATCTTACACCAACTTTACATTGATTTAGCAGATAGAATTAACAACAAAATTTTATGAAAATATCTCATTTTCAGCAAAAATGGACTTATGTGGTTTTTGATCTCAGCTTTTCAATTATAAACCGTGCAATACGGGGCACATTATATTTAATTGCACATTTATATACCTAAAGACACAAGAAAATTTATAAACATTTCCTGCCAATAAAATATGACAATGGGAAAACAACGCTTGTGTGACGTTATAATTATTATGTTGTGTCACCATTAGGCCTATGGTCATTGAATCAAATTAATACTCACGCATGCCATTTGCAGGTATTGAGTAAAATTTAAAAAAATTTGAAATTCTGAACACAAACATGCCTCAGAGTAATATAAATTGGCCAACTATACTGTGTCCCATAGCCAGCTCAGCAGAAATGGGGTGGGGGAGGGACAAGGCCCGAAAAATGGGGCAAATGGGGAGGCAAAACTTTTGTCCCATGTATAAGGTATTGAAAGAAAATTTCAAATAAGGGGGGCATGGCCACCCTATGCCCCCCCCCCTTCCTCCCGGCTATGGGCCTGATACTGCGCTACGTCACTTCTGGTTTTATGGTCAGGAAGTTCGAGTCCCGCCAGGGGTACTTGTTTTTTATAGTTTTTATATCAACTTTATACATGCCCCAACCGATAGTAATCTTTGCTAATAAACTGACATCTAAATTTTACAAATTTGACTGTGATTTTCCTGATCTCAACATTTCATAAATTTTAATGAACAACTTTTAATAAATAAATAAAAAAATTATCAGCTTGTGCAAATAACATAAAATTTACTTGTGGTTTTAAATAAATGAATATATCGTTCAATCGAAAATTATAACCTATAGGCCCTACATGTCTTTTTATAATTCTATCACTGAATTAATTTGCATAATTGTCTATGACCAAAAGATTTCCACACAAGGCTGTAAACAGATCTTGTGAAAAACATTAGAACAACGAATGTCCTTCTCTTTGTAGCTGTTAAAACTAGTTTTACACAATTTTTTTTATAGCGCAATTCTGCAAATTTTGCAGTTTAGGGCCAGGCCAACTGTGAAACTTTTGTGTTGAGAGTACTGCATGCATGGGCAATCATTTATGGGTATTGTATGCAAAATTTTCACTTTTGATTACTGCATTTTATTAAACCTATACACTCAATAGCAGGCTACAGGCATTTTTATGATTTTTTAAAATATTCTTAATTTCTTTGTTATCTAATCCATAATATCCAGACCTAAAGAGCTGATTAAAAGGATAAATAGGCTACTCGGAATTTGTGTAGAAAATAATAGAAGGGTTGAACCTTCAAAGATCGCTAGAGATTTTCACATTCATTTTATCATGTACTTAATTTCCCCGTTTGTTAATGCAATTTATCTGTCCTTATACGGGCTGACAAGTTCAGTGTTCAAAATCATGTATTTCCGGGTATACCAAGATTGACTAATTTTTTCTATTTCGAATAATGGCTAAGATTATGTGCATGTCACATAATAGCTTTTCACACAATATGTATAAAAGAAAAACCTGGACATTTTTATATTAGTATATAGTAATAATAATTATTATTAGTATAGTTGGTAATAATTTATATTTAAATATTGACTTAGGCCTAAATGGTATGAAATGAATATAAAACAAGCAAACATAAACAGCGCATGCACGCAAAACTTAATTATTGTTATCAAATGCAAGTAAATAAGTGTTCATAGGCCTACATAAAAACGGACTGACAAAATAATAGGGCTATAATGCAACACCCATGCAGACACTAAATGGGAATGTCAGCGAGGCATTTATACATTTTACAAGTAAAGTTTTTTCCCTTTATATTGTTCTTATAAATGCGAAATAGCATTAGCAGACATTACATAATTGCTGCCTTATTTAAAAGTGTCTGGTATTTATAGAAAAATTAAAAAAAAACCTATTCAATGAAAACTGTGGGGTTTGGCTTAGATATATAGTCACATTACTTGACATGAATGCAAGACAATTAAGATATTTTTAAAAAATAAAATGCAATTATTTACACATAAAAATTTCACACCAGATTTTCATTAAATGTCTTTTTTGAGGGAATTCCAAGATCAGACTTAATTGTTATAAAAAAAGTCGGTTCCAATAACTTTTGGCCCTGGGCATGCCACCTAGCGTGTGTCAAATGTTTATCGTTTGCAGTTGCCATCCATGGGGGCTTCCATTGGTTTTCTACTGCAATGAAAATTAAAGGTTAGGATTCGTCTGCCACTGAGATCCTAACTGATTTCCTGTATAGGTTAGGATTTTGGCAGCAGACGAATCCTAACTTGCAGTTTTCCATGCCACAGAGTACCAATGGAAGCCCCCATGGATGGCAACTGCGAAGTTCAATAAAAATAAAAACCGACGCTAGGTCCATGGCGTGCAAAGGCTAAAAATTATTGGAACAGACTTTAAGGTGTTATATAGGTCTACTCTCCTCACGAAATTCTTGTTCCAAAATGTGGTCAGTGCACGTGCATATTACAGCAAACCAAATGTGATTTGCACGTGTAGTGCACCGATCCATTGTAGAATTGTGGCATTCTGGATAATAGGCGTGTTTTGGCGTTATTACCCTGTTATCATTTGAATACATAGTTAGGACCTTGGGCGTAAATTACTGTTGACTCTAGCTGTTTTATCGTTTTGGATAACGATGCCGGGTAACCAAAAGGATAACCAACCTGTTATCTACCTAAATAGGTGGTGTACCAAATGAGGTAACAGAAATTATGGATGCTTCATACAGGAAAATCATTGAATGAAGAACTTTGCGTTTTGCTTGTATCCTATGATAGAGTTAAGAACTACTTGTAAACTGGATAACCACAGCGTATGACAGGGTAATAATGCCAAAATACGCCTACTGTAAATTACGGTCAAAGAATGTGAAAGATTGAACATCCTGCATGAGTGCAGGAATTTATGGATTGCACATGGCTTCCAGTGGCTGGCATAAGCAACCCATATATAGCAAACAATTTTATCAAGTTGTGAATGGGGTCTTACAGGTGCTGCCCGGGTATTCAGTCAGTAGCGGTTCCAGGAAAAGGTTTTTTTTTGGGGGGGGGGGGGGAAGGAGATGGCGATCAGGGTAGACAAGTGGTTTGGGGGAGGGATGCGCATTTCAAGAGAAAGAGTGGTGGGGCACATTTATATAGATAATTAATGCCAATTATGAGAAAACAAAAATATTTTTCCAAATATTCTCATTTTTTTCACAACTTTACACGTCTTACCCACCTGTATGATCAGTCAATTTCTGTAATGGAGTTTTGAATACAAAAAAATGTCTTAATAAAATATGCCAAAAAATACATGAAAATAAGTGCATATTTTCATGGAATTCAAGATTTGAAATGCAATGCAATGGGTTAATAGAATTAAACTAACTGCAAGTTTTGGAGGAAAAACATTTCATTAAAACAAAACAGATTGCCCAATAAGTTTGCAACCATGGCATGCATGCGATTGTTCATTTGATTCAGTTTCAATACAAATCAACACAAACCATGACCAACAGCATGCATGACAATTTCAAAGGGAAAACGTTTGCCCCGAATATTTCTCACTTCATCATCAAAGTGCATAGCAAATTTATACATTAAAATTCCGGTTAAAATCAATCCTTTTTTCTAAAAATTTCCAGTTACCTCTTTATATCTATATTTTAGAGAAAAAAAAAATAATGTGAATACACGTATTATGACTAGGCCTATACTAAATTAAATTAAAACAAAATCAATTATTGCACAAAATCATGTAGTCCTGATTCCCAGGTCAACTTATATTTCATTAAATCTAATTTTATAATTAGAAAGCAAGGTAGAAAAAAGTCGTGACTTTTTGAATAAGTTAAAAACATAATTAAATGTTTTTTATTAACTACATTTTCAAGTTTCAGGGAGCATTTCCCTAATACAAGTTAAAGTATAATTACGGGTAAATAGGCCTACAAATTTTCCATCAGTAGTGTCATGGTTAGAGAACCATGTTCAACCAAGGGTGACCATTGACCAATCGTTATTTATAATGTTTTAATGCTTTTTTTTCGGTTTTCCAGTCATTTTTGATGTGTTTTAATAATGAAAACATAATAGATACAGAACTTCACAATCCTTGAATATCATTTTAAAAATCGAAATAAATCATTTTTAGTTTTTACGGTAAGTATTAACCTCGATCGTATCCACTTTAAATGTATAGATTTCGAAGCTGCAGCACACAAAAGTCATTAACTATACATTTTCTACAACAACAAAATTATTACATTACTCTAACTATCAGAGAAAATTGTTTTTCCATGTTTGAGTTATACAACAACTATACATTTATTCAATCGTGTGATTTAAAAGGCTAATCCATCCTGTTTGAAACATTTCACTCAAAAATTTCCAGGCCATGTATTTTTGCCCTAATTCTGACAATTATGAAGACACCCTAATAATTTCACATTTTAAACATATTTGTTCCTTCACTTCGGAATTTATTTAAAAAAAAAAAAAAAAACATGCTTACTAATGTCTCTAATGATTATATAGCCTAAAGCCATATATACCCTCCACTCAACATTTTGGTTCAAAATGCATTTGAACCGTCAGACAAGACACCAAAGCAGAAGTGATATCATGAAAATCCTATTGTGTACATTATTATTACTAATATATATCAAATTTCTTTTTTATTCATGTAACTCATAATAAAACACCTGCGCTTTCATGTGAATAAAAGTCTCCAGTATCAATGGTTGGAGTTAATCGAACTATTTTATTTCAACTTGTAGCAAAATAAAACTAATAATTTTATTAATAAATACATATAGACACATATATCCAACCCACCTTAAATGACCACTCCTCAAGGTTATTCACTGCCAAAATTATCCCTTTCGCAAAACTTTATCCCACGATCGTGAACCACGCATTTATTCCTTAAAACATTAGCTAACAGCACGACATGAACTGCTCACAAATTGCACAGGACGAAGTATCCCAAAGCAAAATTAGGCTTAATTAATTAGGTAAATCCTTAATCCAAAATTGTGACCCAAGTATTATGTTGCAGGCTGGACACTTCAAACTACTCTGGCCAAAGATGGAGAGGCAGAGGTAGAGATGTCAAGCTTCCCAGGTAAACTTGAATTACAGGTGAGTTTAGGCCACGCCTCTTGCCTCTAATTGGTAAACAGATATTCTGATATCGAAGGTTTTTACTTTCCTGATTACAAATAGGTTCATTTGGTTCTGGGAAGTCTGAAACTTGTTGACTAACATCCAGTGATTAAAGTAACTCCTAAATCTTAACTTCTTTTCTGGACAGGTATCCTAGAGGTATATAAGCTGCATGCAAACTAGATAATACACCTTTAAACACTGCAACATATAGCCCTACATCAAATAATATCATATAAAACAAACTAACTACAGCCTATAAAAGTGCATAATTCACGTGGACAGGTTGGGAAGGGAGGGGGGGGGGGAATAGGGAAATTGACACTTGACAGTTGTACACCAAGAGAGGGATCGTACAAACTGTATACATGTGATCAGAGATTATGGAATATTATATTGTTATAACCCATAATCTCTGATGTGATGTACAGTATCATATTTAATTTTTGTTCACCAAATTAATTGGGAAAAATGGCCAGTAACAGAAAGGTAATGCTCGAATGCTTTTTAAATCATAACCAGCTGTACGTGCTAAAGATGAAATTCACTGACAATTCCGAGAGAATCAAAGATTTTTATGTCAATGCATGAAGCTAATCAACCATTTTCACCATTGATAAACTGCAGGGGGGTTAAAATCACCAAAAATGTGTTTGGAAACCTAAATTTGGGGTAACAGTAAAACACCTGCCTATATGCATGATCAAAATTAAGAAATCATGACTGCACTTTGCACAGGGTTCCGACCGTAAAATTATATATACCTAGTAGGTCCAGTTTTCGATCCAGTTTATTAAGTTTAAATGGTCTCTTGTTCTCAAAGAGAGCATTTGCCATAAATTGCCATAAAAATTAATTTCGTGGAGAACAAAATGGATCCATACACAGGTACATGGACATACAGTAGCTCTAAATATAATTATAGTTACAGTACCTTGGGCACACTTGCCTACCTTTTTAATTATCACTGTCATTTCATTCACTACGACTATTCACAGGAATATTTCTTCTTTTTTAAACAAGACACTGATGCAGAGAAAATAACTTAATACCTAATATTTAACTTTTACTATAGTCAATACAATGCGCCAAAAATAAACGTTCACAACAGGTTGACGCAAGTTCCGAAGTACAACTTCCCATCGCGGACAGGATGCGCCATCTATCATCCATATAAAGAATCTGTACATTTTCTGATGTCGGTTACCAGGGTTACCACGAGGATAAACTGGTAAACCTTGGAAAGAGCCAATTACATTCGGGTGCCATCACAGATTTTCAGAAGTTTCCCGCGAAATTGGAAACAACCGAATGCTACACGTTACTTGTACCTTGGTCCAAGGTTACACAGCTTGCAAGGATTTGTTACCGCATGATTTTTTAACAAAAAAGTTTGGACAATAATGGTAAGTCCATAGTCACAACATCCAGTGAGGAGTCCAAGTCCCCAAGTTCCAACTCAAGCCAAAACAAAGCTATCCACCGCGCCTATTATTATATGTGGTGCAGGCTACTGGTTGACCATACGAGATCATATGAATGATACCACTTTGATCGACAGTGTACATTTAATCCAAGTGAGGTAGGAATAATTTCAACCCAATAATAAAGTAGAAGTGAAAACTGCACTTGATAATATGCCTGGGATAATTTTTTGATTCAAGCTTGAATCTTCTTGAAACCGTAACGTTGTGCCCATTCGTTTATCATTGCTCTGTGTGAAAATGATGCACAATGCTGCATCTCTTTATAGACACATTCAATGATTCAACATAGTTGGTAAATCTGATTTGAAATTAATTTCCAGAGAAATTGCACCAAGCATAGTGCTCTCATACCAGCCATGGATTCGATACACAAACAATTCAGACAAATTAAATATGATTTTAGCAAAGAGATGGAATGCTCCATATGGTGAGTTGTAGTAACTTTGTAGGTTACTTTGTCAAATCTTGAATTAATGATACAAAATTACTAATTATGATATTTTTTTTCAAGTTTGGAATTGTTAACCGAACCAGTGATAACGAAATGCAACCACCAATTCTGCAAGTAAGAAAAGTTTGAACTCTAGTTAATGTAACATGTTCCTAGAAAAAGAAGGCATTAAAGTTCATAACCAATTTTTTAATGCAATTACAGAAAATGTCTCAAAACCGTGCTTGAAAAAATGAATGTCAAAAAATGTCCAATGTGCAATGAGATTTTAACAAAAAGGTAATTTCACGGTTGTTAAAAAATGTTTTTTTTTTTTTTTTGGTTTTTATGAGCCTGTTGCCTCAAGCAATTTCTTTAAAAAAAATTTATTCCCATTATCAAGTTTTTGGAATAATTTTTAATTTGTGTATGTAGGAGTATGTTTGAAAGTGCAGTGCTGATGCCTATACTTCGTGACTTTAACCTTTTGTGCGAGGCCATGGAAGCCGACCTGTACCTACGTGGTAGGATTTTTTTTATAGTTAAACCCATTTCCACAACTCGGAAAAGATAAAAAAAAATTTAGACACTCACTTAACATATTTTGCAAAATAGATATTCAGATTGTGTCTGAGACTTTGCAGTCGCCACAGGTTGTCAATCAAAATCCAAAGGATAGGTAAGTGCTATCAACACTTATTTATAGCCTACATTAATTAGCGTACATAGTTTTTGGAATGAACACTCACTTTCACGTATTTTCCCACTTCCAGACCAGCACAGGTTTGTGAAAAGCAAAATACAACGGTAGGCCCATGCAGAAATGTTACAATTGCTCCAACTATCTTAAAAGAAGTAGCCAAGAAGCTCGAGCAGATTGAACCAAATGGGAATAAACAACTAAAATCTAGTACTAAAGATAATGGAAATGCTTTCCAGTCAAGTAACAAGATCAGTCCCCTCAATTCTTGTGCACAAGAGAATCAAGATCTCGGGAAGTTTGGTGGCCAGGAAGTCACCGACTTTAATAGTCAGGACAATGAATCTGCCAACATGAGTGATCAGTCGACCATAGAATTGCCTAGCGAATCAGAGCCTAAACAGACAGCTATACCATCCAGTCCAGTACGTTCCAGCGACAAGGTCAAAAACTGGTTGGCAAATCGATGTTTGGAAGCTGAAAATAAACCAAACTTAAGCAGCAATAATTCGTCTTTCAATCAAAACAATTCAACCAACATGAAAGGAAACAGCGATGGCATTCCTAGAAAAATTTTCAAGTCTCGTTTGTTTTCGAGAGGTGACGACCACTGTGCTGGCCTAACTGACGAAGACAAGTCGGACGATCCCTACAATTTCATCAGCAGCCAAAGGGAGTATCCGAAACAAACAAAAAAGAAGAGAAAACGTGAAAGCCGATCGGGCAACTTATCCACTGTAGTGAAACTTCCCAAAAATTCATGCATCGGAGTGAGAGATAAAACAGTCGGCATGACAAATAAAATGCCACCAAAAACAACGAAAGCTGACTCGGTCAAATTGAATGGGCAAGAGGTTCCCAAACACGATGAGCAATTGCAGTCTCAGCCATTCCCTAGCAGCTGTTTAGTCAACATTCACGACAGCTTCGATGAATTTGTGAATAAAGACATTAACAACAAAATCAAAGATATGCTGGCCAAGGAGGAAAAGGAAAAGGTTTCCAAAGGTGTGACTCATCCGAGATGCATAACTACAAGTCGTGATAGTCGTTCAAACCAATTGGAAAATAACATGGAAGTTGATGATAGCTACAATGTGTTTCTGACTCCTGCATTCGAAGATGTGCTGCCCGAGCAGGAAAAAGAAAATTTTTCCAAGCAAAAGACTCACCAGAGATGTAAAAGTACCAGTCGCGACAGGAAAACTGCTATTCATTTGGAAAATAAAAATGCCTTAAACACTTTGATGAGTGAACTCATGGAGGCAGAATCGCACGAACTTTGCATCGAACGTTCTAAGCCAAAACTACATTCCAGTCTTAAATTGCAGAATACCAATCAGCCGAATGATTTGGAAAATGGAATCACCCTTGAACCAAATAATAAAAGCTCTTCTAACATATGCTATATTGCCGATGCTTCGTCTAAGCCGCTGCAGTCTAGCGTGGAACTGCAATTGGATAAAATGAAAGCAGATGCCAAAACGGTTCCCATAATTTCAAAAAAAGCAATGCCGAAAATTTTGAAAACTAAGAGTGTTGCAAGAACTCCAGGCATTATAAAACGAAAAATGTCTGCATCATTCAATACTGAAGAACAAGAAGGTGCAAAGAAACAAGTTATTGAAACACAAAAGGATGCTACAATTGCTGTTAATGTGCTGGAATGTGGCGAAAGACAAAGTCCTGACGATCCTGCAATAAATAATGTTGTTCTGAAAAGGATGGTGCACGTAACAAATAAGCATGGAAATGAGGAAGTTCAGGAAACCTGGATAGCCTCTGTTCCTAAAAAAGTGGTGGCCTCTTGTAATGTTCAAATGTGTGAAGAGAAACGACGTCATCATGTTGAAAAGATCACACCAGAATCTCCTCAGATGCCAAAAAGAAAAATGCCAGTTCCTGCCAAAGAAAACGACGGTGAAAATAAACAATTGACTGATAAAAACAAAAACGATCCTGATGTTTCAAGTGTGTCAAAAAAATCTCCATTATCCTTAAATAAGAAAAATAATAAAGAAAATACAATTAAGCAAGATGCTGTACGTAACTCAACAAGTCGCTTTCGGAAGCAAGCAATGACAGTACTAACAAGTCCGGAAAACCGAGGAAATGCACAATTAATGGAAACAGATGAGGACTTCCCAATTGTTCCTGTTGACTCAGAACAAAGTAAAAATCAAAACATCTTCAAAGAACTTCCAGTAGTTTTACACCTTCCAAAACGAAAGGTACCTCCACCTCTTTATGTGGGAAAATGCGACAAAAATCCAAATCAGACTGTTCCTATTATTTTGGAAAATGAAAGCACAAATGAGGACGGCGAAGAAGTAATCTGTAATGTAGCTATATCTAAAGGGTACACTACCAGCAATATGGAGCAACGTGGGAATAACCAGTCTCCTGATTTCATAATCCAGGACATGCCCATAGGAGCCCCTTCTAGCGACCTGAAAGTTAGTATGAATGCACCAATAACAGTTCCTGAAGTTGTGAAAAGAAAAATGCCAGCAGTTTTAAATGTGGAAAAATACAGAAGTATCATGTTTCCTTTTGTAAAGTTAGGAGCGCTTTACCGTAGCCATATTGTTACCAATCGTACCGTTGGGTGTCAGACTGATTTTAACAAGGAATCCAACAGCCATTGCCATAACGCCACCAACAATTCTGTTGAATGCCAGACCGATTCTTACGAGGAATCATCGTCGACTGTACGGTGTAGCCATTGTCATAGCATCGGTCTACCTCCAAATGATGATCAAAATCCGACTAATTCCAGTTCACAGACAAGCAGACTGCAAGACGAAAGTAATATGGCAGAAGCTTTTAAATCAAGAACGTCGAAAGCTGAAGTTGAACTAGACATCATTCCATCAAGCCAAGAAACCCCAGTCATTGATGCCGAATTAATTGGATTGTACAACATGCATAAACCCAAAACATCGAGGCAAATAGAAACATTGGAGATCGACAACACCTCTCAGACTCTTGACATCAATATCCTAGCTGAAGATACAGAAGTACAAGGCCCAGAATATTTCTACGAAGCACCTTCAAGAGAATCCATCAAAACTGGGAATGCTTTATTGCTAGACACTGAAATTCTTGAAAGTTCCCCCCAAAATGACGATGCACCAAATTCTGCCTGGGAAATTCAAGCCACAAAATCTTTCTGCTTGGCTTCATTGAGGGAAGCAAAAGCGATGGAAAGCAGTTCGTCACTGGACTTTGAAGTTCCAGAAACGTGCTCCCAAGAAAGTAAAGCCAATCTGTGCAATGCCCCGAGTACTGCTGTTGACATTCCTGAAACAGGAAATGAAATTAAGCAAACCGAGGACATGATTGCAGCAGAAGCCAAAAACGAAAGTTTGGCTCATGGTGAAAAGTTCACCAAAATATCTGAAGAAGCTGATGTAAACAATATGGAGGGTCTCGTTTTGACCCAAGCATCGACAAATGAAGACATCGTACCCCCTACACCACAGAAAAGCAGGATTTCCGAGCAGAAGACGCTCACACCAGGAGCATCTAAACCAGTTCTGAAAACAAGTCGAAGAAGGTTTACTCCCCTAAAAATGGCAAATTATTCAAGCAAGCGAGTACCGATTACCGAAATACAGGATGAGGCCGAAGACCAAAATCCCACACCAAACGACGAACTTCCAGAGTTGGTTTACAGTGACAGTTTTCCAAAAGATACAGACCCACAATTGGAAAACGTTTTACAGAACTTGGCTTTAGATTTAGAAATGTCAAAAAATATCCCGGTAATTGGAGATGACATTTCAGAAGGGATTCCGGAGAGGATGGAAACGAATTCTCCACATATTCTAGAAACCAATGAACCTGGGGCTAATAAGGATACTTGCAAGAAAACTCTGTCTTACAGAAATACTGGAGTAGTCGCAGAATCTAATCGCCCAATCTATCAAAATATAGAACTTGACGAGGGGGAGATTCCCTCCGCAACAGACTATGCTGAAAAAAATCAGTTAGAAACCAGAAGCCAAAGTAAGCAAAATCCTGAAAAAAACATGGAAGTAAAGTCATTAGATTGGGAGGAATTTGAAAACAATGAAGATTTTTCGGAAGTGATACTTAAGTCTGGCGAAGACAGTAATCGGACTGCCACTGCAGGATTATCCTTTTCCGAATCAACTACGGTGTCATCACAACTAACTAACGTCCCAAGCACTCAGGTATGCAAAGCTTAAAATAGGAAATTGATAAGTTGTAAACGTGCTCGTATGTCCCGTATATTACTTAAGGCTGGCTTTACTTCCAGGCTCGTGAACGGCTTAAGCTGGACATCGAAAGAGACAAGCAACGACTAAAAGAAATTGAAAAACTATTGGAAGCGCAGAATCACAATGACTTGGTCATAATTGGGAGTGATTCTGAGGAGGAGGAGGAGGATGTAGTCCCGAAATTTCGGCCCAGAGCTAAGAAAATCGGCAAGTACTGCTTATTTATAATAACCAAATAATATTAAAGAAGACAAATCTTTTTTAAACGTTTCAAATAGTATGTGTGATTCACTACATCAGAACCACTCTCCCTCAATTCTGCAGTTGTAGCCTTTTTAAAATCGGTTGAGGTCCCTTACCAAGATTTGGGCTCTTCATACTCCAATGTTCTTCTCGGGGTTGGTGGGTAGTTGAGTTGTAGTAGTGACATCCTTTTTGTAATAATTGCCCCAGGAAGAATATGATAAACTCAAAAGCCTTGATCAATGCAATCAATTTTGGGATTTGAATCCAGCATCTGCCAACTGCCAGGCAGAAAAGCTAACCACTTGACTATTCTGGGAATCCGTGGCAGGGTTACTACTTCCTGCAATGTCAAGCAACAAGAAAATGGTTAAACAAAGTTCGGCGGATTTGTTTATTTTCAAAGGAAGTTGGACAAAGAATTATTTGGACTTAAGACTCGAACTCCCCCTTCCCTCCTCCCTGGATTCACCAATGTTTGTAGTGTTAGTGCGAATAGATGTTGTAAATGCATTTCCTAGAAATCAGATTAGAAAACGTGAAACTTTTATGTCTTCCCATATCTGAAATAGGTCTAATCTATGCAATGTTCAATTTAAAAAAAAATAGGCTGAACCAAAAAAAAAAACTTTCAACACGATTGAATGGGTGTTGTGATGAAGTACGTGTAACTATATCCCAATAAAAGCTGTGTTGTGCATCCCGTGTAATATAGTTTGAGATTATACACATCGATACCCAGTTTGCAAAATTCAAGCGTTGCCCTGACATCGTTGTCCTTCCATTATCCGTAAGGAGAGAAAAAAAAATCTATTTACGGGTTGAACTTTGAGTGTTAGCTCTGTTCCCATTGGATTGCCACGATAGCAAAGTATTGATTGATTACCTTGCATTCCCTCGATACTTCTGAAACGTAATTACTAAAATACACGTGCTTGTCCACTAGCATAGTTTTCAGTGTCAAGACCGAGATAAAATGAGGCAAAATTTTAAACAGTTTCTATTTTGGCACGGCTTTTGCATTCTTCTTTTGCTGTAATCCAGAGTGGTTACTTTTGTAATAGAACTACTGCGAGTGATTGACACAATGGGAAAACTGCTATGCAGTGTTAGTGAGAACCATTTGATCTTGCCAATCTAATTAATCGAATGCCACCAGAGAAAGGCAGAGCTGCACATGTCAAGGCTCTGGAGAGAATGCTTCCCAACCTTTGATCGAAATTTAAAATCTGGGAAATTCACTCTGTACCAAGTTGGGGAATGTAAAAATGGCAACAAAAATGTGTTTTGATTGAATTCTAGAAATTCTTGGACTATAGTGCTACCAGTACTCCTGCTTGCAGATTTCAGGGGTCATAGAGATACTTTTTAGGAATCCTTATATTTTGTCCATTATTTATTATTTTCATTCATTTTATGCCATATTTCAATAAATTCTATAAAGTTTTAATGCATTCCAAATTTATGTTTGGGGCAATTTACCCGAATAGCGTGTGCTTTCTGTTTGATAATGTTCCTACATTTTGAATGGGTTATAAGGCTACATAATGTCACAACAAAATTCCATTAAAATCATCTAATTTTGAAAAAAAACTATCCTGTAATATTCCTATAACCTTTATATAAGTTCAGCAGCTTAAGTCATATAATAGAAATCACAGTGCAACAAGTTGCATGTATTTCAAACAAAAGAGTATCTTTCAAACCTGGTTTGAACTTTCTAGATGCCTGTTAAATATTTACACAACCATTTGCAAGTGATATATTGATTAATGCTGTGTGTAAACATTTTCAATTTTTTTTAGCTTTCCTTACTAAGTGAAAACTCGATAGGAGTTAATAAGAGATGATAGATTCAAAATTGGCTTCATAGTGATCGCTCTAGTAAAATTGCAACAAGGGAAGCTTTTTTCATTACAGAAAATTACATTACGGATAGCTTTACTTCATTTAATTGCTTTCTTAAGTTTAATTTACTGGCAATTAGACATCAATTGTAGGCATTATCAATGTTTGTCAGGACCAACACTCCAAACTGTATGAATGGGAGATAGAAATTTTCCGGGCAAGGAAAGTGAAATTAAGATTGATGTTTTGATCAATTTAATAGATTACCACTTACTTTATTTACTTATTCCTTCTAAGTAAGAATAATCTTTCGATTTTCTTTGGGTAGCATGCGCCTTCCTAATATTTATCCAATAAGAGAGAGAGGGGATAATGTTGAAAAGCTCGGTGGATTAATTTAACTTTAACATTGTTTTGGTGAAAAATTGTAAGAGATTATCATAAATCACTCCTTAAGGATTTTATCCTTACAATCTTAAATTTATGCTTTTGTTAAATGTTTTTAAAAGCAGAAACGTTATTATTTAAAAATCGATTTCTTATAATAGTAATATGAGTTCAACTTGTAGAACGCATTTGGTCATTTTTTCTAAATTTAGTATGCAAATTTGAAGAAAAATGTAGTAAATTAAGCATAATTCAATCAAATATTTTAAGGTTTAAGAATAATTTTTGCATGCTTTTAATAAGAAAGATTAGTATTGTTAATACAAAACAAAAACGATGACTAATTTAAAAGAAGATAATATAATTATATATTAATGATTACAGATAACTTTGATTTTGATTCTGACGATGGACTAGAAGAAATTATGTTGGCTGATGAGGCTGGTACCATAGAACCAATGTCCAACGTGGTCGAACCTCACAAGAAAGATCAACCAAATTCAGAAAGCTTAAACAAATCCGATGCAGAATTAGCTGTGGAAGTTTGCGACAATTATAACTGGGACGATTTCAATTCATCAGACTTCGAGGTTATTAATGTTAATTTAAACACATGTATATATTTTAAAAATAAATTACAAGTATTTCATTTTTTTGTATTTTAGGATAAGCAAGATAATAAATTCAAGAGCCAGAGTCAGAAGAAGCTTTCTCAAAGACTTCCAGAAGTTATCAGACCGAAACTTGTAAATTCTCCAAGGGAAAGCACTTCAAAGTTTTCTCCTCAGAAATACTCTCTTGTGGTGTCTGGCTGTAGTGCGAGTGAAATGGTGAGCAATTTGTGTTTTTATTTCATTATTATGTTGGACAAAAATTGTGGCACAAAGTAGAAAAGTAGAAAAAAGATGGGGAAATAAAATTTGAAAACCCACTCCAGAAAGAATTGAACCTTAAAGAGGAAGAGCACCCCAATAAAACTTTACCAACGGAAAAGAAATGCCGCCATAGTTAATAAATTAAAAAGTAAATGCTCGGGTAAACAACTTTTGTTTTACCCGACGCCCTGATTGACGTCATACGGCAGTGCCTTGCCTTCCCAGCATGCATCGCTCCCTTCATTAAGTAGGTAAAAAGAGCCGACTCAAATACGGGAGCAATGCATTTGGGGAAGCAAGGCTCAACCGAAAGCCAGGGCATTTAATTAATTGAGTAAGCCGAACATGATTGTGAAATTTTGAGGAAGTATTTTCTCTCCCTATTACATTGTTAGGTAAAAAGTTGTAATCAATAACTTGCATGTTGAGAAAACTTATTTTTACTTTGTCTCTCGTTGCATACAAAGCTTTTTTTTTTTTTTTTTCAAATTTATGATGTAATTAGTATGAAATAAGAAAATTAGATTAAGATGACCAGATTTACAAATGAAAACGGCACAGTTTTGTCATTTAAGAAAAGTCCAATTATTCCATTACACAACCAGCCAAGTACAACAGTATAATTATAATTTCTACTAATATTTTACTATAATTGCAATTTTCTGTTTGCTTATGCTTGAGTTTCCCAATTTTGAGTTTTTATTGCTCGAGATGCAATTCAAAGCATGTATAAATAATTAGAGACTATTAAGTCTAGTAGTGTCTTGGAAGTAAATGAAAAATTACTAGCAAAATAATTGCTAAAATCAACATTATAAGGTCTAGGATTATACAAACAACATTCATAGAGAGTTATTAATGAGATACTGAACAAAATTCTTGGTAAAAGACTAAGATTTTAATTTAAAATAGAGATCCTTGGACATTAATCATGCTTGAATTTGCCACATGCTGGCAATGTCTCTTTTCTTCAAAATACGAACGTATAAAGATTGGTTAAGTAACATGAAATGGAGCGTGTCAGTCTGGTCCTTTAGCTCGGATTTTGGTAATAAGAATTACCATAATGGCTTCCAATATTAAGCTGCTTTTATTTATTTGGCAGAATAACGTGCAACTGCTGGCTAAACAATTAAAGGGAAGCTTTCAGAGGAATTTCACGGATACAACCAGCCACGTCGTTGTCAAACCTGGTAAGATCGTAATATTTTAATTGCTTCATAGCAGTTATTTTAGGGAATTTTGAATACATGAACATGTTACTGGGATATGAAAGTTACTCCTAAGATATAGTTTCTAATGAAAATTTGGTGTTCTGCTTGCTCAATGTTTCCAAAGATCTCCTAAGGAAGGGGGGTTGGGGAGATTGATCATCCCCCCCCCTTCCATCCCCGGTAGAAATAATTACTTGAGTCCTTGGCTGGGACAATAAATATTGCAATTTTAACATTATGTAATGCGTGAATTGTTTATTTTTATGGTGCGATGGCATGAAAGCAATGGGAAAGTGGGGGCCCGGGGGAAGGGGGAGGGGAGATGGGGAAGGTCGTCTTAAAATTTCGAGGGGCGTCTATTCTTTTTCCTGTCAGAATAAATTAAAGAATACCCCCAAAGCAAAATGTAAAGCTTTTTCTTACTATTTCTCCAATTAAAGAAAACATCCCTGGTATTAATTCCTATTTAAAACACATCCAATGATGTTTTTTTGTCCTAGACTTCTGGGGCATACATCCTACCCCAAAAAAAGATGTTTATGCATGGTGAAAATTCGTCACCACAAATTCAAGGAGTAGGAAGTTGCTAACCCACCTCCTCCCCATCACGCCCCAAAGTTATGCCCATGGCTGAAATTATTCAGAGTGAATTCACAATATATTCTAGCAAAATATCAGAAAAGTGTCCCTTTCAAGTCATTTCTTGTTCCCTGAAGCAATTAAATTGTTTCCTTACAAATTCATCTTTTTTTTCCAACAAACATATTCTTTTTCCTGTCAGAATAAATTAAAGAATACCCCCAAAGCAAAATGTAAAGCTTTTTCTTACTATTTCTCCAA